>APFE030603833.1:106870-138348 GCA_000404065.3 Pinus taeda
CTTATAGGTGAAATACCTGTAGTCACTGCCCCTGCAAAATCAGAATGCCTTGGAATAACTGTCCCTTTCATCCGTAACAGTTTTCCATCTTCATAACCTGTCCTCACTGTTTTCAAGTTCTGTTTGACTGAATTAATCTTGACTAAACCATCTTCCATAATCACCTGATGCCCTGCTTGTCGAATCGTGACTAAAGAGAGCAAATTTTTCTTAAAACTGGGTACCTACCATACATTGGAAATCATTTTTTCTCCAATGCCAGAGAGAAAAACTTTTACTACTCCTTTTCCATAAGGAGTATGTTTTGTATCATCAGCAAGAAAAATGGAATTAAGTTGGCAATCTTGAAAATTCCAAAAAAAATCATGTCGACAAGTCATGTGCTGAGTTGCCCCGGAATCCAAGATCCAGGCATCTTCATAGTCACTTCTAAGATGGGATGAAAGTTGTGACGCTGGCGAGGAAGTAAAAACATATTCTGAGTTGTCATCATTTTGATCATTTGCAAATTGCGCAGAATGCTGCTGAAACTTGGGAATTTTATTAAGTGATGTTCGACAATCTTTAGCATAATGGCCAACTTTGTTACATCTTCGACACACAATTTGACTTAAGTCTCTTCCTCTTCCTGAAGATTGCCCTCGGCCTCTACTTTGACTTCTATGTTGAGATTGTCCTCTACCTTGATTATTATTTCCTTGTCCTTGAAAATTGCCTCTTCCTTGGTTGTTTCCTCTACCTTCAAAATTATTCCTTCCTCCTCTGTTAAAATTGTTTCCTCTGCTTTGGCTTCGACCTTGACTTTGTACATTATGTACTGCTTGATTCTGATTCCCTCTACCTCTGCCTCGAGAACTGTCTACTGCTGATTTACTGGTGCTTACCTCTGTGAGAAAAACATCTTCACCAACTTTTTTCTTCTTCCCAAAAGTTTTGTCATGTTGAGTCAAAGTTTCACAGAGTTCATCAAACTTTAGTTTCTCTAATTTCCCAGTTACTTGTAGAGTCTCCAAAAAATGCATGTAGGAAGAAGGAAGTCCAGCGATTACAATTGTGACCATAAAGCTATCATCAATTGCGGGAAAACCAACATTAATAATTTCTTGCCTAATATTCCTAAGTCTTGAGATATATTCAAGAACATCACCGCCTTCAGTTAATTTTTGTTGCAACAATTTTAATTGTAGATCGACTTTCTTTGATTCAGGCTGAGTATCAAAGAGGTCTTTAAAAGTTTTCAAAGTAGACCAGGCATCTGTAGCATTTTCTATATGGACATACATTTCATCATTCACAGAATATTTAATAAGAGCTAAGGCTTTAGCATTCTTGATTTCCCATTTTGTTAGTGCAGCTGCATCTGTTGGTTTATTCGGCTTAACATCTCCATCACATATACCCTACCATAATTCATTGTAAATGAGAGTGCTTTCAATGAGACGATGCCATGTTTTATAAGATTTTGTGCCTTCAAGTTTGTCGGAATCAGAAAACAAATTAATCAACTTAGGCATTGTAGTGTTACGACTTCACACCACGAATCAAGCTCCAAAAAACTCAAGATGCGCAACACAACAACAACACACGACGCAAAAAATGAACTATTGGGGCTTGACCTTGACCGTCGAATAGTCGTCAAAACAGGGGAAAATTGACTGAGGTTTGCACTTGGCTCTAGTCAATTTCTCAAATTTTTACAAGGCAACTTTCAAAATTTGACTTTTACAATGGTGCTTTTGCACAATCTGGTAAAAAAAGTTACCCCCCCTCAAAGTAAAATTACTTTGAGTTACAATGCCACACTTATCTCTCCAAAAACAAATTACAAAAAAAAATCTCCTTATTACTCCAAAAATTACAAATGACCTTATTCCTCCACAAATATTACAAAATCCTTGTTACTCCAATAATATTACATAAAAATATATACCTTGTATCCCCAAATTCCTATTTCTACAAATTTACAAATTTGATTTAGCTTTCATAAGTGACTACAAAATATAAAGTATAAGATCTTTAAACAATAATTCAATGCATATCTTCAAACAATACTTTAGAGCCTTCTTTCATTCATTTCCTTGGCGTGTTGACAACTCCAGGATTTAGTATTCTCTCCTAAAAATTCAGTTTCTGATGTTCAATAGCTCCTGATGCTCCCTCCAACAAGTCTTGTGAATATGTCTCCTGTAACAAGCCTTTCGAAAGCGATGAAACTACACATTTAGTAGCAATTTGAATATTCAACAAGAAAAAATAAATAAATAAAATTGTTGAATTAATCAACCGAAGGGCAATTTCACAACAGGAATATCCCAATAGCATGCGAAATCTAATAGCAACACAGATCTGGGTCAAAATCCCAAGCCTTAACCTTGTCGTAGCAGAAACCCTCAAGAATTATTTTGTGACAATCACAAGAATATACGATCCAGGGTTCCTCTGGGTCGGCAGCATACACCCTGTCCAAATCCGCAACAACACGAGTTATTGTAAATGGGAAGCGGCCAAGTGCTTCGAGGAGTGAACGAGTAAAGTCAAACCCCAAGACCTCCAATGCAAAGAAGTATACCAGAACAGGAACTCCAATCCACGTAGATAACAAGGTAACTCCACTAGGATAATTGCAAATGGAAATACTGATGGACCTCACATCCTCTCACAATAGCTCTTCAACTTGCATTTTCTAGGGCTATGACCCTCTGTTGCTATTTACCTGTATTTCACTCCTGCAAAATGCGTAGAAACTGAGAAATGTGCAATGTCGATCAACTTAGCCACTTTATTCTTAACTAATCCATTCCACCTATTGTATTTCTTTACAACGGTCGACATGTTAGCCTCTCTCATAAAAACAATAATAAATCAAAAAATAAATTAATTAATTAAATATTCCAAGTTAGGAATTTGTGCCTAACTCTTGGGTGTTCCTCTAAGATAGGAGTTAGTTTAGGTAACTCCTATATTGGTGTGTGTCTGGTGAGAAATTATCTCAACCAAAGGAGAAATTATCTCAACCAAAAGTGTCTAAGATAGCACACACTATCTTGAGACACTGTCTCTCATCTATTTATTTGTAACACTATATTCAATTACTTTGAATAATAATGAGAGTGAATACTTGAGGAAGCATGAGGCTTCTGCCTTTTTCCGCCAATTTATTTTGTGTCTGGTTTTATATATGTGCTTAATATATTTCTGAGTTGTTATAATATGTATTATGTGGTATCAGAGCCTCACATAGTGTTTTCCGATCTGAATGGCGTCCAGTCTTATGGTGGAAAGGCTCGGCCCTATTGTGGGATGAAAAATAAATTAGAGGAACAACAATAGTGTCCCATGCCCATTTTTCTCGTGGTTTCGTCCGCTGGGGGCATTTTTTTTAGCATTTCTCTGCTTTCACAAGAAAGTAAAAAGGACGCTGAGCTGATTGGACAGGAGCGAGATTCTGTGGATTGGAAGAATCCAGTGGCAGGCAACGCGTTATACAAATTATGCTATAGTATAGATTGCACATCAGGTAGTGATCCTAGGGACCTACTGGATGAATTACAGAGTTCAGTAGCAAACGTTATTGGGACTTGCATCCAAAAAGGTGGGGTTACATTATTGGGCAGAATGTTTGTAGGAAAGGAAATTGCTGGAAATGGTCTACGTAGCTGAAAAATACAAAGGACTCATGGAAGTGTTTGGATGGACTCCCACCGCTGAGATTTAACGATGGTGTGAGTTGTGATTGCGTGGAGCGTGCTACAAATATCATTGGTACTGAGGTTCTGTTATGTTCTTAAGAGTTGGGTGTAGTTTGCTACAGACTTGAAATCGATGGAGAATATATTTTTCGCCCCCTGTTTTTTTGTCTGTCTTGTCTGTCCATTTAAGGTACGGGAGGATGCTAGATAATTGAATTTGAATTTCGCTAGGGACGATAGAATAAATAAAATTGATCTCTATGCGGAATTTGCTGAGAATTGGACAGAACCCCCATGGTTTTGGACTTGTGTGGCGGAAAATCCCATCGTTGCTTGGTGTTGCCATCAAGAAATTCGTTGTCATCATTTTTCCTTCGAAATCATTCAAACGGTCGCTTTGATAGCAGTCCAAATTCATCATTAATGGTCGAGGCTCGAGGTTTCCATTGCTAACGAGAAGGATAGGAAACAATTCTATTTGTTTTTTTCCTTGAAGATTTGACTGCGAAGATTCTGACAGTGTTTTTTCGATGATCGCATCAAGGCTGAGGAGTAACACCCCAAACAACTGCAGTTGAACTCCCATTGCTTAAATATTCAACATCTCTGAGTAAAAGACCCATGATTTCTTCGTTTCAGTTTGAGCATGTACCTACAGCAAACAAATATGTTTCTGACATAGATCAACCATTTGAAGGAAGCTCAGCCGAAGCATGGTGGATCTGCTATGCTCAGAAAGTTCGAGATTCTTTTTCATCTAGCTTGCCAGAAGGATATTAGCCATGAGTGATATAGAGGTCACTCAATTCTACGCTTGAGGTCTCAGAACCAGATTTTTTCAATATTTATGTAGATCTCCCTTTTCACTGATAGCAGATCACACAAATCTTGGGCCTGCTTTGTTGATCAAGAACCGATGTTGATTTTTATGAACAACAGATATAGTAGCATTATTTTTTGGATTGTTGAATCCTGTCTTTAACTACCTTGCATTTGTGGTGGTATCATTAGCTGCAGATACTGTGCTTCTCTTACAACCTTCAATTGTGCTATCTCGATTGGCGATTGGTGATCTGGCAACTCAACACTTTGCAGATATAGATATTTCTGTGCAGAAACAGGAAGGCACACTCAATGCGTGAAGCATGTGGAGCCAACTAGCGAAACAGAATTCCAAAAATATCGACCATCATTTTCCACAAAGTTCTTTATAGCCTGAGAATCACATGAGGACTAGCCAAGGTGTGAAAGCATGAAGCTGAGTTCTGCTCTTGGTGTGGCTACTGTAGTGTCCTGAGCGTTTGTTTGTGCGTTGAGCCAGCTCGGAGGTTTTCAGTGCGTTGAGCCAGGTTAAAGGGCTGTCTTCACTTACAATTTCGAATTGGTAATTTTTTTCTCTATGCAGAATGACCAAAATGATGTGCGTTGAATTTTTTTATGTTGTTCTACATAACTTCTCCACATGAATTTTTTTTTAAAAATGCGATTTGACTTTGTTAAAGGAGATCTTTCATTTTTAAAGTGAATCCATAAAGTTCACTTTTTAATTCACTTCTTTAAAAGGGAATTCATGAAATTCTTTTAAGGGATGTTTTCGTAATGGAGTGATAAGGTGTGACTTTAAATTTGTAAAACCTTTTTGTAGTGATAAGTGGTGGATAATTTTGGGAGATATAAGGAGTGAATAGGAAAGAGGATTATTGTATAAGGCTACTTTAATTTTTGAAATCTTTGAAGTGATAGATTTTTCAAAGGAGAGCTCATTGATATAGGAGGTTGAGTCAGGTTTTTGAACGCATTTTCTTCCAAATTTGTGAGTGTCAAATTCTCATTGTTTGAGAACGCTTTCATGGCAATGTTGTAAAAGATGAAAGGTTGATGATATCAATACTCAATAAAGACATATTATTTGTGGTGATTGTGTCCTAGATCCGCTCGAAATTGAATAAGGGGATCTAAGGTACACAAAGAGTGTGTTGATGATGATGCATGCTTCATGTTGTTGCTTTTTTATTTGTGTCTAGTTTTGACACTTAATTGATCTCATTTCATGCACACATAAAATACAATGCAAGCAAGCACAACACTTGTAACAAAATAGCTTCAAGAAAGGATAATTAAGTTCAACACATGCATTTGCATCACTACAACAAATAATCAAAGTTTTCAACATCGGCATTCTACCTCAACAAACGAATTCACTCAAATACAATCAAGTTCATGAATCTGCAAACTCCAGCATTTCAAAGCAAAGTCTACATCAACATTCTTGCAAACAAATTTATTGAACTTGTAATCAAACTCAAATTACATTGAATTGTAAGGGTGCATTCTCGGTTGAAACCGACACCCACATTTTGATTTGATCAGAAGTCAAGTGCGTCAATTCTCTTCCACTTAGTCAAATTAAGACAAGTGAATTCTTTGTTTTATGTGAGTCATTAAAATCATTGTAAGCTTTTTTGGGTGCATTTTCGACAGTGTTCGACACCCTTCCTTTAAGCAAAATCAAGTGAATGCACAAATATTAACTCTAAAGCAAACAAGCAACAAGTTCACATCTCCTGCAAGCGAGCATGAGTATTCAGTCAAGCAATTTGAGTCAACATAGTATAAATTTCAAACTTTCAAGTGAGCGAGAGTGCAGTTCATTACAGCAACCATCAAATCAACCAAACAAGCAAGTTGAGATCGACATCAAGCGAGCGTGGCTATTCCTTCAAGTGAGCGTAAAGTCATCAAGTAAGGCAAGTGAGCATTCACACAAACACGATCGTCATCAAGCGAGCGTGAATTCCATAGTTTACGCAAGAAAGTTATACAACTCTAGCAATTGTTACTGGCAAGTGCAATCAACAACAAATCAAGTGAGCGTGCCATTTAAGTCCCATAGCAAGCGAGCCTGTCATTCAAGTAACAAAATCACGACATCTACGACAAGAGAGCTTGATTTCAAGTGAGCAAGTTCAGATGGCGCAACATATTCAGTTGTTACACATTCTTCACAGTTTGATCAGCGCCAGTGATGAAGACATGGTGCACATCAGCAAAGAAACTCTTGCTGATCTTTCACGGCATCTACAACAAAAACATGAAACCATTGAATTTCTTCAACTAGATTCACAACTACAAAGAGATGAGCCACAACAAAAGAGTGCTTCTTCCAAGTCATTCAACCATACAGATGAAGATAAACATGTTGATTCCAAATCACTCATCCAAACAACTTCAAGTGTCGAAGTTGTTCATGATCAAATTCAAATTTCTTCCAAACCCATCATCAAGCCCTGGGAAGATATTCAAAATAACAAGAATCGACGAGGCTTAGGATATGTCACTGATGACACCACTTTACATATCCCAGATTATTCCAAGCCAATTAAGTTTGTGAGTGCAGGATTTCTTGAACCACTCACCTCAGTTGGTTCTGAGAAAGTTGTAGACAAACAGAATTGCATGCAACCTGGAGTTGATGTCCAACCGAAATGTTCTCATTGTCAAAGATCCGGTCATATGGAAGATCAGTGTTTTGATCTCTGTCCTTGTTGCCATTGTGGCAAGCCCAATCATTCTTCAGAAAAATGTCGCAACCAACAAAAATCAGCCAGATTGAAGATACATTGTGAATGGATCGATCCTTGGGAATGGTCAACCACAGTCAAAAGATTGTCTCAGTTCTACAACCGACTACAATCACACATAGTGCAGCCAGCAGTGAACTAATGATGGTACTCTCATGCAGTTGAATGAGGGAGTACAATAGTGAAACTCTCCTACACTTGAAGGGGGGGAGTTCAAATATATTTTGGCGAAGATTGTCTCTCCTTTCAACGGACAAAGGGGGGAAATGTCAATGAAATTGACAAGTGGTTGTCCGACTGAAAGTCTCGACAACATCAGCGAAGCAGCCAGTGGGCATCTTCATCAGCCAGAGGGAATTTTTCATCAGCAGTGAGCATCAGCAAATACGCCAGTGGGCATTCATCAAATTGTGTCAGTGGACACCGGATGCTGTTTTCAGGCAAAGGATAGTTGGATCCTTTTGCGGCTTGGCACATGATGGAGTTGTCAAGCGTCCTTTCGAGATGAATCAGTCATGCAGTTGACTCAGTCTCTTCATATTGTAGTTTCTTCAGCATCCAGATTTGGCGGCAATGCTTTTGAGGATCAACATGAGAACTCGGAAGATGGTTCTTCATTCTTATTTTGGATTTATCATTGAAGGGGGGAATGTTAGCCTCTCTCATAAAAACAATAATAAATCCAAAAATAAATTAATTAATTAAATATTCCAAGTTAGGAATTTGTGCCTAACTCTTGGGTTGTTCCTCTAAGATAGGAGTTAGTTTATAACTCCTATATTGGTGTGTGTCTGGTGAGAAATTATCTCAACCAAAGGAGAAATTATCTCAACCAAAAGTGTCTAAGATAGCACACACTATCTTGAGACATTGTCTCTCATCTATTTATTTGTAACACTATATCAATTATTTTGAATAATAATGAGAGTGAATACCTGAGGAAGCATGAGGCTTCTGCCTTTTTCCGCCAAGTTATTTTGTGTCTGGTTTTATATATGTGCTTAATATATTTCTGAGTTGTTATAATATGTATTATGACACAATCATGGAAAACCATAGGAGGATTTTCGGCCCTCCTCACGCAATTTGCTGCTGAGTTTGCACACAACTTCTGAATTTTCACACGCAGTCAAAGTTTCCTTCAGCAGATGGAAGCTCATCACATCACCGTCTCCTTCTCACATCAAGAGAGCATTCACTGTGGGGCACAGAGTGAAAATATGCCACTCAAAACACATCGATTTTGATAATAATTTAAAAAATTGATTTTCATATTTCAAAATCTAAAATCAATAAAATAATAAAATTTCTTCTCTTTTGAACAAAAAATTGACAAATTTCATACCAAACATATGCTGAACAATTCAATGGAGTTTTCCAAAAACTTGTAGAGCTGGGATCTCCTCTTCACATCAACTGCAACATTACTGGAGCTCTGATACCACAATAATGGTAGAAGTGTCCTCAGACACATAACTTTATTAATCAGGAAAAAAAATAAAAAAATTACATAATTGATTTTGCAAGAGTTTACACCCGAACAACCAAACACTCTTGCAATGAGCTATTTATAAGCTCCATGTCCTAACTACCTCTAATAATGGATCACTTATTAAATAACAAGTGTCCATTTACAATAAATGCTATAAAAACCAACTAGCTAACAAATCTCCTAAAATAGAGCCTAAGATATGACACATTTGGAGAGTCATATCTAGTTACAACAATATGCTAATTCTAAAAGTCTCCATTAAATAATTAAACATTCTAGAATAATAACTATTGATTTAATATCTTAAATTAATAATTATTTTATTCTACTTTTATAACCTATGATAAAATTGTATTTTTGGATCATCTAACAACTTTTCAATTTTCCAACTTCTCCTTAGCATCATTGCCATCCAATATCACATTTAACATATTCACCTTCACATTAGACTATTTCTTGTAGAAAAATAAGGACACTTGTAGCAGTTTGCAACCCGACTTCTAAGCTTGCCCAAATTCACACAAAACACTTGATTTTCCTTAATGCTCTATACATACTTACTGTCTTGATACTCGACACCTAACATATAGACGAGCTTGTAGGTTGAAGCACTAATTTCTCAATACCCGATACCTTGAAAGGCCAATGGTCGAGCTATCAAGCCACCGAGCCCTCAGGAAGAGGCTAGAGAGTGTCATTGATACTAATTGGTTGATATATTAACATCCAAAAGCCCAACATCCACATCGTCACTATATGGTTACCACCTATTCAACACCTCGGTGCCAAGTCAACCTTCCATTGCCATGTCAACATGCCACATCACTTGCCACATTGGTATGCCACGTCATCTAGACCCACATTGGTGCCACATCATAATGAGACGTTAGCATGTCAAATCAACTGCCACACAATTGACATGCAGTATCACCGGGTCCACATCCACTCATCACATCATTTCTCTATCGTTATCAAGGTTTTTTGTTGGTGACTAGGTCCTAATTTCAATGTCTACTACCCAATATTGTGACATTTTGATAGGTCAATGTATGAACAACTAATACATTGCATTAGTGTTGGTTGACCTTGAGGTGTCCTTAATACAATTAGCTCGACATTTGACCTCTTGATGGACTATAGTCCCCAACCATAAAGTGAGAGTCCTTGAACCCTCTATCTCCATGAGCTAATGGATAATGTAGGATAATATGTTAATATCGAGGACATCTAACCTAGACTAGGTTAGTTGGGGTTTTTTGCACAATTAGGTGATGAGGAGCACTATTTGTGAGCATTATAAACCATAGGTATATAAATGTTGTATGGGTGTTAATGTGAGGATTTTCCCAACAAGGATGACTTTTGTTGGGGCCTTGGACATCATCTAAGAAGAAACACCATTATCATCCTAGGGGCTATGAACGGTTTTTAGTGTTTAGCAATAATATAAACTATGCACATTGTACAAAACCACTTCCCGGTGCCTCTAAGGTGAATGGTTTATAGAATGCAAATGTGTGTTTATATAATTTATAGGATGCACAGGTTAGTTAATATTATATGGTTTGTATTAATAAAATAAATGCACAAATTAATAGAACTGTTGGCAAATGAACATTTAAAAAATTATTATGATGAAGACTTTTCAAACAATTTTGTGAGAAAATTCAAAATTTTGTGGGAAAATTCAATCAATAGAACTGTTAGGAAATGAACCTTAAAAAATTATTATGAAGTAGACTTTTCAAACATTTCTGTGAGAAAATTTAAAATTTCGCTTATCTCCTTAGCTAGGCTTGGCTGGAATCGGTTGTTCTTATCTCCTTGGCTCGAAGTCCCACCGCCTAAACATTCTCTTCCAACGATTGATTAAGGTGTCGCTGTCAGGGTTCACACCTAGTAGGAAAGCTTATTTTCTGAACCAGTTGTCTTATATTATTATATAATATTTGGCAAGTTGGGCTCTAAATATCTGGTATTCAACGATTTGGGAAACTTTTGAGAAGACATATCAGTGTGCTTTGAGGAGAAATAGCCAAGATAGGTTTACCAGCTCTACATTTACTGCTATTTTTTCTGTGAGGCCGATCTTCCATAGTTTTTGCCTAAAACAGGTATTTGTTTTAGCTTTTTCTTTGTTTTCTTAAAAAATAGCTCCTTGAAGATAGGGTGTAGAAACTGCAGGCAAAATTTTCATGTATGTTTAGCTTCTAGATCCTCTCCAGTGCCATTCCTGCCTCCTCTGTAGCCTCCTCTATGTCCACCTCATGCACCTCCTTAGTTATTCCTGGGGTCACCTCCTCAACTCCAAAATAATTTCTTTTGAATCATTTTTTGATTGTATGGAGGGCGCAACAGTTGTTCATGGGGTTTTAAATTGTATGGAGGGCACAAAATTTGTTCCTGGGGTCACATCTTCAACTCGAAAATAATTTCTTTTGAATCATTTTTCCATTGTATGGAGGGCACAACAATTTTCATTAGTATTAGTATTTGGAGGTCATTTCTCTGCCGAGGTGTACCATCCCACTTTCTTTGGTTATCAAAAAGTTTTCCCTGATCAGTTCCTACCCTGCAATCATCTTTGACATTGCTCGCATGCCCATCATAACTGAAAATGGGCGGATGAATTCAAAGGCATCTCCACTTCCCCTAAATTGCTTTTGCTGTTTGCACATCAAATCGAAGGTTTGAGGAGATGATTGATCAAGAGGGGGCACATGTATGCCTAGTGCCGATTTTGGTGGAGATTAAGGAGGGGACCCTCTACTCTCAGTTTTTTGTAAAGTTATGATTATGCTTAGGGCATATCTTATGAATCATTATGGGAGATGGATCCTTTGAGTAAAATACCTCATTAAATGACACTTAGACAGCTAGAATACACCAGTGCTACCTCTAGAGAGATAAAATCAGCTACGTTCATCCGATTCCTCAATGCTAAAGATACTAGCCCATTGTATACAAATAATCGAAGGGAATATCCTTCGCTTTGACAAGTGAAATAGCCAGTAAACTCAAGGTAGCAATATCAAGATGAGTCTATATGTGCTACATTATTAGATTGACTTGGTAAACTGATATCTTGTTGCCTATTCAGATTGTTGGGGCTACCTTTAGATTCTTTCTTTTTGATTGTACAAACTTTAAACACATACCCAACCCATCTCCTTGGAAGCATTACTAAGCATAGGATGATAATATGGGGCAATTTCTTGGATCAGATTCCAGCTTAGTTATTTCCTCTGCTTTTGGGCATATTTAAAGTTAAGTGCATTTTAATGGAATGTGATTGCTTGTTTCTATGTTAAGATATCTGAAATTTCCTTGCTAACACTTTCACATCAATGTAAGAGAAGTCCTTACAATCAAATGGGTATTTATCCTAGGAGTTTATTCTTACGCATTCTCACACTTTCAAGGCTTGCGTATGTGCCATAAATCATAGACAAGTACCCAGTCTTGGAAGAAAACTCAAAGTTAGAACCTCTTTTGATAGCGTATAGGTCCTCCTCATAAGACAGTTGTAGAGACTTCTCTCTTCAACACGGTTGGGCTTTAAGACTACGGCTAAAACGTGCTAGGTCTCCTTACTTGAGCAACACCTAAAACACATCCTTTAGGACTATGCATTGAGTCTCTTTATTATTGTGGATTAGGGGTTCATTTGGGCTCCCTTTGATTGCGTCTTAGCTGTGAATAGAAGACTAGCTAGGGCTCTTTTTGAGCTTCCTTTGACAGTGTATGGAAGCCTCCTTGCTGTGATGAAGAGCCTTCTTTTGGGACGTCAAAGGAGCCTCTCTTCACTGTGATTTAATCCCTTTAGGACAACATGTAAGGCTTGCAGCTAGGGCATGTTGTACATCAACTAGGGCTCCTCCAAGGCTGTCTTAAAGGGCTCTTTAGATCAATCCTACACCTCTTGACGAGACTGTCTTGTTGTTCCACTGCTGCACTATGTCATGGCTGTCTTGTTGTGCCACTACTGCACTATGTCATGGCTGTCCCATTGTGCCACTGCTGCACAATGTCATGGTTGTCTCGCTGTGCTTTGTCATACCATAACAACACCATGAATTTGCTACACTAAATACTAGCTGTCCCATGTTGTACCATTGTACGATTGTTGTCCCATTGTGCACTATATGCCATTGACCATTGTTGTGTCATTGTTGTAACATATGCTACACCATACTACACCAAGTTGCCTTTGCTATCCCTGATCCAGGTGGATATTGGTGGCCACCCACTAATTCCACTTGGATCCCCACCAGCGCTTCTTTCATTTTTTCAGTTTCCTTAATTGTAGCACAGTTTACTATTTTTAGCAGTTTTTCAGGTCCTAAACTGCTAGAGCCGTTTTGAGGCCCTAAACAGCATCGTTTTTTGGGAAATCTACCGCCAACAATTTTCTGTCTAAAATCATCTTGTTTGTCGTAGTCCTTGGAGAGATCTTTCCAATGAGCTATCATGCGTGTCAAATGGAGATAATATGACCAATTAGTGACCCCGGGAAGTTGGCTATCCAACTCACCCCAACAGGGCCCACAAACTCTTGGTGTTACATCTCCTCAGGTTAGGGTTTTAGTTGTTTAGGGTTTTCTCTTATTGTTCAATAATAAAAATTCCCTTGAGCCTCATTGTAAGACAGTTGAGAGGCATGTAGCCGCCTCATCTCTTCTCAGAGATAAGTTACCATCACCCTAGCTGGTTTATTTCCATTCCTATTTGTAAGCATATTTCAATATTTTACATTAATGAAATGAATTATTATTTCCACTGCATATTTTTGTTTATGGTTATCTCTATAATTTGTTGCATTCCTGTTTAAATCCGGATCAGTGGTATCAGAGTAGTCTGCTTTTCTTCTCTGTTTTTCTTTGCATGTCCCCAACAAGGTCGGGATATAAGAAGTTAGGGCTTGAACTGGTCGAACTTTTGCAATACTAGCCTCGCAAATCCCGATGGCCTCCCATGGCAGATGAAAATAAATACGAGGGGGCAGGAGATCCTATCAAAATCTTGCTTGAAGAAGCCCTCGAGCGACAAAGGAACACGATGATGGACAACTTTTTCCAGATCCTTCAGTAGCTACCTAGGGGCAACGAATCGGCTTCCAACAGCAACTCTGGGAATGCCACACCATTTAAGGTACAAGTTAATTTTGAAATCCGCATATTTGAGGGTCAGATAGACGTAGATGCTATCGATAAATGGTTAAATGTGCTAGAGGATTATTTTTCTGTTCATGATTTTTCCAGTCAGGAAAAGATTATTTTCGCTCTTCTCAAAGTAGCCCCCCACTTATGACAAAGAGATGTATTCCATTGTGCAGGCCTACCAACAATGGAAGCATTACATTTTGGGGAAGGAAACGGTCATCCACACAGACCACCGACCCCTGTAGTTCATACAAACCCAAGGGAAATTGCGGAATGATCGCCATCAGAAGTGGTCCACATACCTGCAACAGTTCCATTTGAATATTAAGTATAAGAAGGGAAGCACCAATAATGTTGCAGATTGCCTCAGTCAACCACCGATCATGGCGTTAACCACCATGCTCAACTCTTGTGGGCACGAGACTTCTGATTGGCCACTTCTCTACAAAAGCGACCCGGAATTCGGCCACACATACTAGACACTCTTGGAGGATCAGCATGTTCCAGATTTTCACCTCTAGGATGGCCTGTTATGCCACCTGGGTCACCTTTGTGTTCCTTCAAGCGAGCGTGCCAAGATGATTTGGGAAGCACACTACAGTCGGGTTGTTGGGCATTTCAAGGTCAAAAAAATGGTGGCAGTACTGCAGAAGTATTTCTATTGGCCGAATCTTCTACAGGATGTTGGGAAGTACATCAGATCATGTAGTGCCTGTGCCATTGCCAAATCAACTATCAAGAAGCAAGGCCTCTATACCCCGCTGCCTACCCTAGTCGACCTTGGGAATCCATCTCCATGGATTACATGTGAGGCCTTCCTTCTACTAAGCATGGAAATGACTGTGTTTTTGAGGTCGTCGACAGGTTCTCGAAGATGGCCATTATGGCAGCCTACAAGAAGAATATCACAGCAGAAGCCACTGCTAAACTCTTCTTTGAACGAGTGTGGGTACACTTTGGGATCCCACAGTCTATCATCTCAGATCGGGATAGAAGGTTCCTCAATACATTTTGGTCCAGTCTCTGGTCGATGCTGGACACCAAACTCACTAAGTCCACAGCCTTTCATCCTCAAACTGATGGCCAGACAGAGGTCGTCAACAAGATGATTGTACACATTTTGTGCATGTACAACTCAAAGCATCCATGCACATGGGATGAGAGCCTCCCCTATGTTTAGCATAGCTACAACTGGGCTCTCCACAGCTCAACTGGCCATAGCCCTTTTTAGCTGGGCTTGGGATTCCAGCCATTATGTCCCATCGATGTGGCCATGCCATTTGCAGCTACTCAAGCAGATTCGGCTCATGTCCAGTCCGAAATCAATAAGGCAAATAGCTTCATTGAGCACATTCAACATATTCGCCAGTAGGTCCATGACATTTTGGAGAAATCAAATGCCAAGTACAAGCAGCGACATGATCAACATCGGGTGCCACACAAGTTTCAGGTGGGCGACAAAGTTTGGTTGCATTTGCAAAAGGAACACCTTACCAGAGCCTATCGGAAACTCAGACCACTTCGATATGGTCCTTACACCATTACCAAGGCAATGTGAGACAATGCATTTGAGCTCAACATTCCCCCATTCCTTGGCCTGCACCCAGTGTTCAATGTGGACCGCCTTCGGCCATACTTTCCACCATTACTAGACACATCCGACATTGCAGAATAACTCACACCCACAGAGTTAAATCCAAATTGCATGGAACAAGATGCAACTAATCGGATCATGGACACACAGATCAAGCACACTCGCCAGCAGAATATCCAACTGTATCGAGTTGTCAAAGCAGGCCAACTCCTTCACCAAGGCAAGTGGCTCACCAGGGACCAAGTTCAGTAGAATTTCCCTCATCTCATGGAGGAACTCATCGCAATTGGGACCATTGCTTCCTAAAGGGGGAGGAATGATCCAGGTGGATATTGGTGGCCACCCGCTAATTCCACTTGGACCCCCACCAGTGATTCTTTCAATTTTTCAGTTTCCTTAATTGTAGCACAGTTTACTATTTTTAGCATTTTTTCGGGTCGTAAACTTCTGTAGCTATTTTGAGGCCCTAAACGACGTTTTTTCGGAAATCTACCACTAACAATTTTTTGTCTAAAATCATCTTGTTTGTCATAGTCCTCAGAGAGATATTTCCAATGGGCTATCATGCATGTCAAACGGAGATAATATGACCAATTCACGACCCCGGGAAGTTGGCTATCCAACTCACCCCAACGGGGCCCACAAATTCTTGGTGTTACATCTCCTCGGGTTAGGGTTTTCTCTTATTGTTCAATAATAAAAGGGCCCTTGAGCCTCATTATAAGACAATTGAGAGGCATGTAGCTGCCACATCTCTTCTCAGAGATAAGCCACCATTGCCCTAGTTGGTTTATTTCCATTACTGTTTGTAAGCATATTTCAATATTTTACATTAATGAAATGAAGTATTATTTCCGTTGCATCTTTGTGTTTATGGTTATCTCTATAATTTTTTGCGTTCCTGTTTAAATATGGATCAGTCCCATTGTTGTATCATTGCAGCACCATGTAGCATTGTTGTCCCACTACTGCAACATACATCTTTCTGTCCATATTGCTTCACCATTGTTGCACCATACATCTTGTTGTACATTCTGCTGCATAATTGCTGCACCATAGATCTTGCTATCATCGATAGTACTACTGTGGTCCCTCGATAGCACTACTATGGTCCCTAACCCCATTTCCCTGCTCATTAATTAGATGAGAGGTACTTCCAATGAGTCTCAGATTGCATGGGTAGGATGCCTCATTAGGGGAACTGATCATCTATCCCACAAGAGAACTAATCATCCTAGTTCATAGGAGAATGAATCATCCTATCCCAAAGTCACCTTGGGGTATTACAGGGGAAGACTAAGCTATTCATCTTGTACACAATGCACCATTAGGGGAGGGTGAGTCACCCTATGGTCATGTTTTGCTCCAATAAGTACTGCAAGCCCCCTAGATGTCCCAGATCTCAATGCATGCAACATGCAGGACCCTTATACGAAGGTCTCTCAACGACTCCAGGTTGTTCGGGAAAGTCATAGATTTGACTTTTCCCCTGGGCTTTAACAAAATTTTTGCGACCTGTACATCAGTCTTAATGTGATGGAGCCTCCTCGCTCATCAACTTACCATATTCTAGATAAGGTAGTATCTGATGTCTATCTACTGGAGCAATCATCGAATACATGATTCCTCAACAATCAAATTCCCCCCTAGTTGTCACAGAGGATCACAGTGGTATTCATCATGTGTACAAACCATGCACTAAAGAGCTTCCACAACCAGGCAGCTTCACACGAGATCATACTCGTAGCTATGTATTCTGTCTTGGCGGTGCTTATAGAAATCGACTTCTGCTTCTTGCTCATCCATGATATCGAAGCAGAATCCAAAGAGAACTAGCACTGAGAAGTTCTCTAGTGATTCTCCCCATTGCCTACCCAGTCAACATTCGAATAATCATGCAGATTCATATTTCATGCAGTGAATCTCAATCCATGAGAGATTGTGTTCTGAAGATATCTCAAAAGATTCTTGACACCAATCTAGTGAGGCACAACCAAATATGAGCTCACCATGCTAACGGCAAAACATATATACAGACGAAAGTTCACCAAGAACATCAACGCAAATGAGTTTATGAAACTTAGAGGCATTTCCCAAATCTGGTTCGGCATCATCACAATATAACTTCTGAAAATTAGGATCCTCGAGGTAGGCACGGTCTTTCAATTTACCATTCCACATCCGGAATCCAACTCTTTCTTACTTTTGCAAGTGAGAGGGTCTACACCTATCAGAAATAGGTCATTCTTTGAAGGTGCCGGTATGAGAGGTCTATCATCCACAATCTTCAAACAATGGTTTGGATTGGCTTCACTCTTAGTGAATCTCAGCTTCATCTGACAATTATCAATCCTCTCATATCAAACCCGGGGTGATTTGCTTCAAGCCATAGAGGGATTTCTTCCACATGCATACATGAGATTCTCGATGAATCTCAAACCCCTTGGGTTGTTCCAAGCTGTTGATTTGTGGTAGCACCGGATGTGCTCGAGCCATGAAATTTGGTGGAGAGTTGGAATACATGAGATCTCCAATACCTAGAAAGGGTTTGGGCAGATTCTAAACAGTTCAGGAGATATTAAAATAATTAATATTTTTAATATGGACCCTAAGTCTAAACTTAGGGAAATTAAAATATTAATGTGGATTAATACAAAACTGTGTTAGAATGGTCCAAAAGACAAGGATAGCAGCAAACAACACATTATAACAGTCCTAAGTTAGTTGGAAAATTTACTAAAGTGCAAGAGGAAAGGATCTAAAAAGATCCACTTTCAAGCTACTTGTTGCCCCTTCAGAGAAACAGAGTTAGAGACACTCAAATGTTGCTACTTGTAGGAGCTCCTAATCCACGTGACTCAGATATCAGATGATATAAAAATATGAAACAATTATATAGATTTTGTTAATTTCTTCCTTTTTTAGATGATTGCAATGTAGAATATTAATATATGTCCAAAGTTTTGAGTCATTAGCTCAGATTCTATAACCATAAGTTATTATATGATGGATCAGAGGGTCGATGGTACCTGTGTGACATGTAACATGTTCTAGTTGTTCACGCTACAGTTAGTGCTGAAGCTCGAATGGAGGTGCAACAAATCATGATTGACACTGCATAGCCTACGGCTACTTACAGGCTCACATGGCAGTGGGCACGAGCTCATGTAGCCACGTATTCAGTGACTAGTAGTGACTGAACTCGCAAGGTGTCGGCGTGCTGTTGTAGGACAACGCCAATCTCCTCAAGGCTCACACTGCACAGTGCAATCAAACACACAACAATATGCCAATACAAACGCACTCCCGCTATGCCAATACAAATGCTCTGCTAACTCAATACTCTATTCACTCGACCAAATGGCAACAGCTTGTGCCAAATCCTTAGAGTGCCATCATTTATAAAGAAAAAATTGGTCGGAATCGTTGTAGAAAAGCAGTATGTGGCCTATGGTTTTTCACGTAAACAGGCAAATAAAACCATAAAAAAAATGGCGAACCCTAAGTCGAACCTAAAAAAAAATCGATCAAATTCACGTTCAGGTTCATGTTCGGATGAGGTTCAAATTTGACTAGGTTCGCCTTTCGGGTTCAAATTTTAGGTTTGGCAAACTTGAACGAATTTCAATTTTTTTTTTTAGGTTCGTCGAATTTCAAATCTGAACCTTCAAATTTAGTGAACCTTTTGACATAGCCTGCTACATGAGGGGAATGGTCCCTTTGTAAGATGTTCCTTTAGTACATCTCAGACATGTACCTTCAAAATCCTTTTGAATTCAGGCATCCGAGTCACCATCTGACTCACATCGAGTAAGGCCCCACAATAAGTAAACCTCTGGTGCTATAGATGAGATGTGTCAACTAACATGGTCCCCAATGGACCATCCTGCAACTTGGTACAGATTGCCAATGCTGAACCCATGAGTAAAAGCATCTTTGAAAATTCTATTTTCAAACATGTACCTTCCCATCGATGAATGCCACCCTGAAACCTTTGACTTCCATTGCCCAAATGGACACTAGGTTCTTCTTGCGGTCAGGTACATAAAAGAGATTCTGTAAATGAATCGAGTTACCCTCGTTCAATTGAGGGGTAACATTTCCTACACCCTTTCCGGGATAGGTGGCATCGACTCCAAGTATAATCCCACGATTGTTTCTTAACAAATTCAAGAGAGCACCCTTATATTTGATGTAGTGCCTTGAAGCACTATAATCAATAAGCCAACTTCCCACAGAATCTGAAGGAGAGGGCCAATACAAGATAACGCTTCTTTATCTTATCAGAAACAACATTTGATTCTTCATACCTGGGGTTCCTTGCTTTCCTTCAAGAGTCAGTCATTTCCTTGATGACCTACATTATCTGTCATTCCTTCGATCATTGAATATGTCCCTGGAATGATTGTTATCTTCATCAATAGATGTGTCCTTTCCATTTGTACACTCCTTCGCATAATGGTCGAACTTATTGTAATATGCCTTTCCTTTCACCCTGAGATCTGGACTTCCCATTGAAGTGATATGTAGGTAGGCCATCAAAAGCTTCCACTGCGCCATTCTAATGATATGTTCTACTTTGACTTTACCCTTGGTGAATTTGAAGAGGGATGAGGAATCCATGGATCCTTTTGTCCTTTCCCAACTACCTTCAATGATTGCCCTTTCACTCATGACTACATATAGGATAAAGGATTTTCCTTTCATGACTGTATATAGGATAATGGCTTCCCTTTCATGATAGCAAGGGCATTCCATGTGTAGAGCACTTCTTCTAGGACGATGTTGAGGTTCCATCTCCATTAGGCAACGTAGTGACAAGGTTTAGGGCATCTCTTCTCCTTAGACTTGTGGTTAGGGTTTCTGCTTTCATTTCCATGGTTCTGTATTAATACTTCTTCGTAGGGCAACGTTTAGGGCTTCTCCATAGGGCAACGTTAGGACTTCCTTCACCGTGCTAGATCTCCCTTTCCTCCCGCATCTAGGGATTCTTCATTAGTGTAGTGTAGAGCCTAGGGCACTCCCTCTAGACTAGTGCTATAACTGGTCACTTTTGATGATGGTGGTCCTCTTGAGCATTCATTCTCCACACTAGCAAATGCATATTTTGGATTAGGTATAGAGGAGGAGGATGATGGGTGAGACAACAATGGTAATACACAAATTCTAATGATTATGGCATTGAGGAGGACTACTAATAGTCATCGGCTATGAGAATCTTCCATCTATGGTTCTAACGTCCATGCTATTTTGTATTTTCCATTGGCATTCCAATCTACAGTAGCATTGAATCAATATCTATGTTGTATGTTTTCTACATTCTGATTTTTATGACTTAATGAGAAGACCACAGTTTGTGGTTCTAACTTCTTGTGTTTGCCATTTGATCATCATTGATGTAGTACTAGTAGGTACTAGTTGTATGATTGAATTTGTACCATGTAAATGTTCTAGTTTGTAAATTCTAAAATAATTGAAATCCTTATTGTCATGTTTTTAGAGTTGATGTGTCTTGTCTCACATATGAGAGATGAAACACTTGGTATTACCTTAGATTCGCTATTTATTTGGTATTTTCCACTGTAAATGGGTTGTTGCTATTTGGTTGCTTCAAGCTGTTCATGTGTTATAGGTGTAGAATTTCTTTGCTAACAAAATTCAGAGTTGATTTTCCTCCCAAACAAATTATTGTTTGTGTGTGGATTTTTTGATTTGTTGATCTTATATGTCTTGCCATAATATTACAAGTGTCCACAATGAATGAAACTTTGTGATTTCTTGTTGGGGTTGCACATTCTCTAAGCATGCTCTTATTTGGATCGCAGGAAAATCAAGGTTATGGTCTTGAATACCAACATGATTGGACCAGGAACCAATAATGTGTGTCTAACAATAGACCTTAGGCATTGCAAAGGACACACCTCAAGTCATATGATGGTCTGACAATTGATGTCAAAGAAATTTTAAACTCCAATATCAGTTGTAGTTGCTTTAGTTTCTTAAATAGTTTCTTCTCCCGTGATTGGGTGCATAGTTATACTTATCTATTGATCTGATTTTGTCAAAATTTGGGTTGAAAAACTATCTTGAATTTATGTCTGGAGGGATATAAAGATAGTGGTCACTGTAAAAGATAAGTTATTAATGGTAGGTGTTGCCCATATTTCAGAAATTTTGATATAAATCATGAGAGAAGCTTTGTATCCTAAATTGAGTGGGGCTTTAGGATTGAGAGACTTGGGGATCCTAAACAAAGCATTGGGAGAGAAATTATGTTGGGATTGACTTCGGGTTAGAGATGAACTCTAGAAAAAAATATGGGATATGAAATATGGCCACTCTTCTTAATCGAAAAAGTTGCAAGCAACCAAGCATCCTCTAAGATCTTCCATATGAAATTTGCCACAGGCCAACTAGACCTTAATTCAAAGTCATGTATTTTGAGAGACCTGGAATGGTCACACTAGTGACTACATTATTCTCAAAAGATTCTTGGGAATAGATGCCACAATTGATGGATTGGTAATCTTATAGATTTAATAACATTTACTTCAAAGCATTAGGGTCTTACTATAGAAGAATTTTAGAAACTGATTCAATCCCCTAGGCTATGGAAGGAATGGAAAACAATTGAAGATTGGCAATCACATCCATCTTTCTCTCCCTAGCCTATTTTAGCTCATGAGCTTCAAAAATGAAAAATATCTAATGCTCAGGATGAAGACAAACTTTGGTGAGGTTCTGAAACCAAAGGGATGTTTACTCTCAAGGAATCCTACTCTCTTATAGTTGGTCATCAAGACATCCACTAGGATCCCATTTGGAAGAAAATCTAGATGAATGGTGTTTTCCCATCTTCCTCAATCCCTTTGGCTAGTTGGATGACGTAAGATCCTCACATGGGATCAAATCAGGAAAAATGGACTTTAGGGCCCCTAACTTTGTACTTTATGTTGGAATTATGAATATTCTATGGAGCATATATCGAATGTATGTCCTTCCATTGAACATATTTGGATGCATATTTGACTGCCTTTTGGATCCTTGTACTGTAACTTCAACAATTTTTTATACTTGTACTCCCTCATAGATCCAACATATTCAATAGTCCAGTTAAAAATAGAGAGTGGATTATTTCCCTTAGTTTTGTCATGTCGATGCTTTGGAAAGAAAGGAAAAACGAAATATTTAAGTAAAAGAAAGAAAGGACAAAGTCATGGTATACATTAAAGTGCAACATGGGGGTTACATTACTCCTACTCAAACTCACAATGAAATGCTGAGGTGCCAAGTGTATTACCATGAAAGTCTATAGCTCCCTTACTTTCAGTGTCTATGAAAATAGGATTAGTTTAATGAACTATATTTCTGTGACCTCAAAAGTGTTTTCAAGATTTAAATTATCAGCAAGGAAAGCGTGATCTTCACCATAACTTTTCATATGGTTAATTTTCTTCCCCTACCTTTCCATGTTGTATATGTACTTGTATGTTTCTTTGGTAGAGATTTCTCCTCCATGAGAAAGACCGCCCCAAGAATGCCTATCTACCCTCTTAGACAGAGCAATATCCACGTGTTAGAGATGAGATCTGTAATTTTCCCATTTGACATTGAGCTCCATCAGAAGAGCCAAATTTTTAGCATGTGGCCAATTGGAATAGGAGGAAATGACAGTTTGTTGGCAGCCAATATCAGCAAGAGTGAATATCTCATGCCCGTGAAGAAACTGGATGATTGGGGGAGGAAGAATGTGATTCCCAGCTAATCCGATGATTACTAAAATGGCTTACAACTTCATGTAGGATGTCTTTCTAAGTAGTTAGTATTATATTGTCCATATTTCTAATATACCAGATTGTGTTGGAATTTTTTCTTTTGGAAGCTATCTTATGAAAGTACTTAGTATTATTATCTCCCCTAGAAACCTGCATCATTTTTATTTTTTGTCTCCATTCCTCTGCATGATAATTTAGAGAGCTCCAGTATTGTATTTTTGCTTTGTTTAGATAGGAAATTAGGACTTGTAGGGTCCATCAATTCTGAAATCTCTTTATCTATAATAGAAAACTCTTGAGAGAGTGTCTTCTTGCACTTGATGATGCATGTCTTAACCTTTGACTTTAGCTTGTGCAGTTTTTGGGTGACCTGATACATCATTTTATTTTTCATTATCCCTAAAGGCCTCATCAAAGATATCTTAATCAGTTCCACTAAATATTTATCTTGTAGCCATACTTGATTGAACTTGAATGGTAATTCCTTGGATTCTTGTTCACCATTCCATTCCAAAAAGATTGCATTATGATCAGAAACTAAAATTCCTTGGGTTCTTGTATTGATTACTAAAATGGCTTACAACTTTCTGTAGGATGTCTTTCTGAGTAGTTAGTATTATATTGTCCATATTTCTAATATACCAGATTGCGTTGGAATTTTTTCTTTTGGAAGCTATCTTATGAAAGTACTTAGTATTATTATCTCCACTAGAAACCCATGTCATTTTTATTTTTTGTCTCCATTCCTCTGCCTGATAATTTAGAGAGGGGCATCTCTTCTCCTTAGACCTATGGCTAGGGTTTTTTCCTTCATTTCCATGGTTGTGTATTACTGCTTCTTCATAGGGCAACGTTTAGGGCTTCTCCATAGGGCAACGTTAGGGCTTCCTTCACCGTGCTAGATCTCCCTTTCCTCCCCCATCTAGAGTATAATCCCACGATTGTTTCTTAACAAATTCAAGAGAGCACCCTTCTATTTGATGTAGTGCCTTGAAGCACTATAATCAATAAGCCAACTTCCCACAGAATCTGAAGGAGAGGGCCAATACAAGATAACGCTTCTTTATCTTATCAGAAACAACATTTGATTCTTCATACCTGGGGTTCCTTGCTTTCCTTCAAGAGTCAGTCATTTCCTTGATGACCTACATTATCTGTCATTCCTTCGATCATTGAATATGTCCCTGGAATGATTGTTATCTTCATCAATAGATGTGTCCTTTCCATTTGTACACTCCTTCGCATAATGGTCGAACTTATTGTAATATGCCTTTCCTTTCACCCTGAGATCTGGACTTCCCATTGAAGTGATATGTAGGTAGGCCATCAAAAGCTTCCACTGCGCCATTCTAATGATATGTTCTACTTTGACTTTACCCTTGGTGAATTTGAAGAGGGATGAGGAATCCATGGATCCTTTTGTCCTTTCCCAACTACCTTCAATGATTGCCCTTTCACTCATGACTACATATAGGATAAAGGATTTTCCTTTCATGACTGTATATAGGATAATGGCTTCCCTTTCATGATAGCAAGGGCATTCCATGTGTAGAGCACTTCTTCTAGGACGATGTTGAGGTTCCATCTCCATTAGGCAACGTAGTGACAAGGTTTAGGGCATCTCTTCTCCTTAGACTTGTGGTTAGGGTTTCTGCTTTCATTTCCATGGTTCTGTATTAATACTTCTTTGTAGGGCAACGTTTAGGGCTTCTCCATAGGGCAACGTTAGGACTTCCTTCACCGTGCTAGATCTCCCTTTCCTCCCGCATCTAGGGATTCTTCATTAGTGTAGTGTAGAGCCTAGGGCACTCCCTCTAGACTAGTGCTATAACTGGTCACTTTTGATGATGGTGATCCTCTTGAGCGTTCATTCTACACACTAGCAAATGCATATATTGGATTAGGTACAGAGGAGGAGGATGATGGGTGATACAACAATGGTAATACACAAATTCTAATGATTATGGCATCGAGGAGGACTACTGATAGTCATTATCTATGAGAATCTTCCATCTATGGTTCTAGTGTCCATGCTATTTTGTATTTTCCATTGGCATTCCAATCTATAGTAGCATTGAATCAATATCTATGTAGTATGTTTTCTACATTCTGATTTTTATGACTTAATGAGAAGACCATAGTTTGTGTTTCTAACTTCTAGTGTTTGCCATTTGATCATCATTGATGTAGTACTAGAGTACTAGTTGTATGATTGAATTCGTATCATGTAAATGTTCTAGTTTCTAAATTCTAAAATAATTGAAATCCTTATTGTCATGTTTTTAGAGTCGATGTGTCTTGTCTCACATATGAGAGATGAAACACTGGGTATTACCTTATATTGGCTATTTATTTGGTATTTTCCACTGTAAATGGGTTGTTGTTATTTGGTTGCTTCAAGCTGTTCATGTGTTGTAGGTGTAGAATTTCTTTGCTAACAAAATTCAGAGTTGATTTGCCTTCCAAACAAATTATTGTTTATGTGTGGATTTTTTGATTTCTTTATCTTATATGTCTTGCCATAATATTACAAGTGTCCACAATGAATTAAACTCTGTGATTTCTTGTTGGGGTTGCACATTCTCTAAGCATGCTCCTATTTGGATTGCAGGAAAATCAAGGTTATGTTCTTGAATACCAACATGATTGGACCAAGAACCAATAATGTATGTCTAACAATAGACCTTAGGCATCACAAAGGACACACCTCCAGTCATATGATGGTTTGATAATTCATGTCAAAGAATTTTTAAACTCTAGTATCAATTGTAGTTGCTTTATTTTCTTAAATAGTTTCTTCTCCTGTGATTGGGTGCATAGTTATACTTATCTATTGATCTGATTTTTTCAAAATTTGGGTTCAAAACTCTCTTGAATTCATTTCTAGATGGATATAAAGATAGTGGTCACTGTAAAAGGTAAGTTATTAATTGTAGGTGTTGCCCATATTTCAAAAATTTTGATATAAATTCTGAGAGAAGCTTTGTATCCTAAATTGAGTGGGGCTTTAGGATTGAGAGACTTGGGGATCCTAAACAAAGAATTGGGAGATAAATTATGTTGGGATTGAATTCGAGTTAGATATGAACTCTAGAAGCAAATATGGGATATGAAATATGGCCACTCTTCTCAATCGAAAAAGTTGCAAGCAACCAAGCATCCTCTAAGATCTTCGATATGAAGTTTGCCACAGGCCAACTAGACCTTAATTCAAAGTCATGTTTTTTGAGAGACTTGGAATGGTCACACTAGTGACTACATTATTCTCAAATATTCTTGGCAATAGATGCCACAATTGAGGGATTGTTAATCTTAGAGATTTAATAACATTTACTTCAAAGCATCAGGGTCTTATTGTAGAAGAATTTTAGAAACTGATTCAATCCCCTAGGCTATGGAAGGAATGGAAAATAGTTGAAGATTGGAAATCACATCCATCTTTCTCTCCCTGACCTATTTTAGCTCATGAGCTTCAAAAATGAAAAATATCCAATGCTCAGGATGAATACAAACTCTGGTGAGGTTCTCAAACCAAAGGGATGTTTACTCTCAAGGAATCCTACTCTCTTATAGTTGGTCATCAAGACATCCACTAGGATCCCATTTGGAAGAAAATCTAGATGAATGGTGTTTTCCCATGGTCCTCAATTCCTTTGGCTAGTTGGATGACGTAATATCCTCACATGGGATCAAGTCAGGAAAAGTGGATTTTAAAGCCCCTAACTTTGTACTTTAAGTTGGAATTATGAATATTCTATGGAGCATATATTGAATGTATGTCCTTCTATTGAACATATTTGGATGCATATTTGATTGCCTTTTGGATCCTTGTACTGTAACTTCAACATTTTTTTATGCTTGTACTCCCTCATAGATCCAGCATATTCAATAGTCCAGTTAAAAATAGAGAGTGGATTATTTCCCTTAGTTTTGTCATGTCGATGCTTTGGAAAGAAAGGACAAAGTCATGGTCTACATCAAAGTGAAACATGGGGGTTACATTAATCCTACTCAAACTCACAATGAAATGCTGAGGTGCCAAGTGTATTACCATGAAAGTCTACAGCTCCCTTACTTTTCATGTGTGAAAATAGGATTAGTTTAATGAACTGTATTTCTCTGACCTCAAAAGTGTTTTCAGGATTTAAATTATCAGCAAGGAAAGCATGTTCACCATACTTTTCATATGGTTGATCTTCTTCCCCTACCTTTGCATGTTGTATATGTACTTGTATGTTTCTTTTTTAGAGATTTATCCTCCATGAGAAAGACTACCCCAAGAATGCCTATCTTCCCTCTTAGACAAAGCAATATCTATGTGATAGAGATGAGATCGATAATTTTCCCATTTGACATTGAGTTCCATTAGAAGAGCCCAATTTTCAGCATGTGGCCAACTAGAAGAGGATGAAATGACAAATTGTTGGCAGCCAATATCAGCAAGAGTGAACAGCTCATTCCCGTGAAGAAACTGGATGATTGGGGGAGGAAGAATCTGATTCCCATCCAATCCAATGATTACTAAAATGGCTTACAACTTCCTGTAGGATGTCTTTCTGAGTAGTTAGTATTATATTGTCCAATTTCTAATATACCAAATTGTGTTAGAATTTTTTCTTTTGGAAGCTATCTTATGAAAGTACTTAGTATTATTATCTCCACTAGAAACCCGCGTCATTTTATTTTTTGTCTCCATTCCTCTGCCTGATAATTTAGAGAGCTCCAATATTGTATTTTTGATTTGTTCAGATAGGAAATTAGGACTTGTAGGGTCCATCAATTCTGAAATCTCTTTATCTATAATAGAAAACTCCCGAGAGAGTGTCTTCTTACACTTGATGATGCATGTCTTAACCTTTGACTTTAGCCTGTGCAGTTTTTGAGTGACCTGATACATCATTTTATTTTTCATTATCCCTAAAGGCCTCATCCAAGATATCTTAATCAGGTCCACTAAATATTTATCTTGTAGCCATACTTGATTGAACTTGAATGGTAATTCCTTGGCTTCTTGTTCACCATTCCAATCCAAAAAGATTTCATTATGGTTGGAAACTAAAATTCCTTGGGGCCTTGTATTGATTACTAAAATGGCTTACAACTTCCTATAGGATGTCTTTATGAGTAGTTAGTATTATATTGTCCATATTTCTAATATACCAGATTGTGTTGGAATTTTTTCTTTTGGAAGCTATCTTATGAAAGTACTTAGTATTATTATCTCCACTAGATTTTTATTTTTTGTCTCCATTCCTCTGCTTGATAATTTAGAGAGTTCCAATATTGCATTTTTTATTTGTTCAGATAGGAAATTAGGACTTGTAGGGTCCATCAACTCTGAAATCTCTTTATCTATAATAGAAAACTCCCAAGAGAGTGTCTTCTTGCACTTGATGTTGCATGGCTTAACCTTTGACTTTAGCCTGTGCAGTTTTTGAGTGACTTGATACATCATTTTATTTTCCATTATCCCTTAAGGCCTCATCCAAGATATCTTAATCAGGTCCACTAAATATTTATTTTGTATCCATACTTGATTGAACTTGAATGGTAATTCCTTAGCTTCTTGTTCACCATTCCATTCCAAAAAGATTGCATTATGATCGGAAACCTTAGAGAAGAATGACCATGTCTTCAAATGCTTCAATATAATATGCACAACAGGGTTTACAAGATACCTATTGAGCCTCTTGGTTATGCCCTCAACACTTGCTCTACCATTCCTCCATGTAGGACATAAAGGACAAAGAGTTATATCCTTGAGAATTTTCTATGTAAATAAATAACTGAAGTATCCTACAAGAGGATTCATTTTGGATTTCAGACCCAAAATATTTTCAAAATTCAGTGTAGGGTTTAGATCCCCTACAACAATAAGAGAGTCTAATTCTAATAAGCCACAACCATCCATTTTTTTCCGGAATTATTTTCTATTTTCATATGGAGCATATAGATTAAGGATATGAAATCTTGTCAAATAACCCTAACAATATCCCGATAAAATGATGCCAACGAAGGATTTGTAAGCCAAAAGGGAGAAAATTTTTGGATTCCATATAGCGGAAAGACCTCCAGTTCCCTAGTGGATTGGTTGTGTAGACCACCCAATTTGGGCATAAACTCAAGAGGATATTCTGAGCTTTGTCCCTATCTACCATTGTTTTCTGTAACAACAACAAAGTAGGCTTTCTGGTTTGAATTATATTATGCAGTGTTCAACAAGATTGTAGTGATCCAAAACTTCTGATATTTAATGACATGATCCTCAATTAGATTGGGTTGCTACGGGATAGTCTTCTATAAGGACCCATGAATCTGAGGTCTTTGTTTCTTCGTATTAGTAATAAGAAGTTCCTAGATCAATGTTTGGATATAGAGTATCTACCATTGTTTTCTGTAACAACAACAAAGTAGGCTTTCTGGTTTGAATTATATTATGCAGTGTTCAACAAGATTGTAGTGATCCAAAACTTCTGATATTTAATGACATGATCCTCAATTAGATTGGGTTGCTACGGGATAGTCTTCTATAAGGACCCATGAATCTGAGGTCTTTGTTTCTTCGTATTAGTAATAAGAAGTTCCTAGATCAATGTTTGGATATAAAGTTGCTTCATTGGTTTTAGAAAAGTAAGTGTTGAGCTCTAACCCAACTCCATTACATGAGGATATCATTTTGTATTTAGTATCCTTTTTCTTCTTAGTTGATCCATTTATAGGGAAATCCATATTAGTAAAAGACGTTGTCTCCTGAAAAAGGTCTTCCTAACTGACAACGATTCGAGGCCCAATGATTCATCCTCTTTTAGACTTTCCACATCAACATCAATTAAGACAAGGGAAGTATTTACTTGTATATTATCACGTTGAGAAGGATATGTTGCATAAGGCCTCAATTCTGGATGTCAACTGGGTTCATTTCCTTTTGTAATATATCGAATTTGGCCAACCTCCGGAGTGAAATTTTTATCTTCATTATTCACCAAGTTTCCCCGTCCATATGGCCTCTCTTGGGAATCTAATTCTTGAGTATTAATTCCTGGAGTATTAATTTCTTAAGTATTAATTCCTGGAGGCTAGGGATCTTCTTTAATAGGATTAAATCTGACCGTATAATTCTACAAGCATAAAATTCCCCTACCTTTCACGCATGAGATTGAGCCAATCCTATCTGCATCTTCCACTGTCATGAACTGGAATCCAAACCAACTATTAAGGAGCATGCTTACCTTCGGTCTATTTCCAACAATACAAAACCAACATTTCTGCACCCATTCTTTCATTTGTCCACTAGACATCCTAATGTGTTCCCAATGGCCCACCAATACCTTATGCTTCATCTTTACCACATTATCCCAATATATATCAATACCCAAAATGAGTTTTTGTATCTGTTCCTGGGTCTTGATCGGTTTCTTTTGCGTTTGTCTATTTTTTTTGGATCGGGTTCCATTTGAATATTCCTTTCCAAGATACGTATCTGAGTCCTCATGTTGGGATGTTTTGAACAAGCCAATGGATGTGGGAACTTGATTTGGTCTTCCCAGTCTCTCTGCAAATTCATTTTCTATGACTATCGATACTTCTATAATTTTCTTGTCATCATAAATATATTCCATAGAAAAATATTGACCAACCATGTCAATATTGACTATTAGAACTGCATTACTTTTTAAATCCAATGTATTGGTCAGCACAATGCTACTACATATGGGTGAAAATAAAATCCAAATAAAATATGAAAGTGTGACCGATTTTATTTGTACTATAGAACAAAGGCTAGTGGGTTAATCTCCTAAAACAAGGTGTTAACATAGTCTGTCGAGAGGTACATTTTGCATCAGGATAACCCCTAGACTGCTATCTTTTTATGAGGAAGCAAAAACATGGAAAATGTTTGGTTAGGTAGGAATACAACTTGTCAATTTGGTCTACTAGCTTGAGTGATTAAAAGAGAAGGTTGTTAGGCTCTCCACCATTTCATGGATTGATATAGAGATGAGACAAAAGAGGTTATCTCTTGAGACTTGACTAGGTCATTCATAACAATTGTGTCGTTTGTGCCTTAACTTAGCTAGAAAATTCCAAAACTCTATTGATGAACAAAATTTATTACTGAATCCACCTCAGATTATGCCATAGTAACTGAATATGACATGCATGGCTTTACCAAGGAGGCCCTAAA
>APFE030603849.1:0-22560 GCA_000404065.3 Pinus taeda
GCAAATGACGTGAAGGAAACTTCTACCAATGCTGCTGTTACCTCTGATAAGTGAAAATGCATGGATCTAAACTACTTGCATCATAAAAGACATGTTTTTGTATTTTTACTTTAAGTGGATGGAATGATTGTGATTGTGTGCTAATTAGGGTTTGGTTGTGCAGATGGGATGGAGAAGGAAGGAAAGCGTGGAACAGGTTGGGGAGGCTAGGTGAGGTCCCTATGGACCCTTAGCGTCCATCCACAGAGGTTTTCCACATTCAGAAGCTCAGCATCCGAGTGAATGGCCTCCTACAGGATGTCTGCAGGGGATCCTACAGGATACTCAGAGGTTTCTACAGGATGTCTATAAACTGCTACAGGATGACCTACCGTGAAGGATTAAAGTGATGGAGGAGTGATGGAATGGTAGGAAGAGATATGTGAGGTAGGATAAGGCTGGTGATGGCTCAGAAGTGGAGGAATGAGATGGGAAATGGGTGTAGGGAGTATGTTGAAGGTAAAGGGTTATGTCAATGAAAGGTTAGGAAATGAAGTTACGTGAGGAGTGGAAGACTTTGGGAGAGGACAGAATGAAGTGAAGGTCGAGGAGATATGTTTGCATGCGTGATCAAGATGGAGGAGATGGTAATGGAACGAGAAAGAGGAGTGTAAATGAAACAAATGATTATGACTGTCACCAAACCGAAAATGCATCAACCTAAATTACTTATGCCATGAATTCAATGAACAACAATCCAACACGCGAAGAGAAATATGTATGAGGCTGTGATGAAAGTATGTGTGCAGGTGTGAATGACAAGGAAGCATCTAATCAAAACCATGACTGTATTGCAGCAATCATCAAGTAAAGTAATGCGTGTTTTTGGTGGCTAATTATGGACTGCACCCCAATCTTCAAGAGAGATGGCAGTGAGCCTTAACAACCGTTTTGCTGGAGCTCCAATTGATGGTATCTATCCTCTGCTACACTAAGCAAGTGGAAACAACTGTACCATAAGCAAAATGTATCCTACTCATAAGAAAACCAAATCACCAAACTGTAATTCGAATTGCATGTGCAAACGAAAACTTAAAGTGCTGGAAATGAAATGGAAACAACACTACAGCAGAGGGGATCTATGGCTCTCAGGTTGGGCCCTAACCTGAGAGCTATAGTCTCCTTAAGAAACTCAAGACTAGATCACAAAACTGCCTTCTTTATTCATAATCTGATGTCATGCCAAATTGGCTTACAAAAAGGAACAAAAACTGAACTGTGCTCCAAAATTACAATAGCAATACGAGAGTTTCAACAACCTAGCTAAGGCTAAGGCCTTCATACTTATACAAAAACGATGATCCACCAAGTGCCCTTGATTTTAGGAGCTCGGCTGTCCAACTAGAGTCTAACTGCGGATCCGGTAGGGTAGTCATAACTACTGTTCCTGTAGAACAGTTTACGACTACTGTTCCTGTAGGACAACTGGCTGCTTCTTAAGCTCGGAGGGGAGATGGATTGGAGCTCGGATTTCTTGGTGGGAATCACGAGGAATGTCCCAAGACCGTGGACATCTCTCCACAAAATCAGCAGTACCACCTCATTGTCTCCTTATCCCCTTTTTCATTGTCTCTTGCTCCCTTTTTAATGCCAAAACCTGGAATCATAATGCATTAGTCACGTAGATAAAGTGTCTAACCTCCTTCCTACAAACAACATGAATAAACTAAGAAATGCATGCATAAGAAAATAAAAATGAATGGTTTGAGCAAGTAAAATAGGCCAAAATGAGCCCAAATTGTACCAAAATTGGGGCTCATCAATCACATGAGAGATTTTTTTGGCAACGTATTTCGAACCAACAAGTGTGGTTCATCATCATGACCAGATGTCATTAACCACACTTGTTGGTTCGAAACGTGTCGCCAAAAAAATTCTCTCATGTTATTTATACCGAAAGATTTTGTTTAATTCATTATAGATCAAAGAAGCTTGAATACAAAAAGTACCGATATGCTGTCAAGATCGAGCATAAGCTTAAACAATAAAGAGAGACTTTGTGATTTGAATTGGGGTAGATAAGTAATGCTGTGCTAATTCCCCTCATCAGAATATAAAATTTTTCTTGTGGTTTGTACTCCAAAATAGCAAGTAAAAGCATGAACTTTATGTGTTTTTACTTAAGTTAGTTTCATGAAGAAAACTTTAAACATGAAACTAAAACACTGAATGGAAGCATGTATCAAATAATAATACACCAACCATTTATAGAGGAGTTCACCGCTCCTGGGCTACATATCCTTGGATCAACTCTAAACACATGACCCCTTTTCATTATGCTCACAATTATTCAGTGATAAAGAGTACATAAGTGCGTTGACAAAAAGAGTGGCTAGTTTCCCCTTCAAGGAAACATTCTTTTGCAAAGAACTATCACTCTAAACAAATGACAACCTACAATTATTCATGAAACAATCAACAAGCTAAGGGCCCTCAAATTTGTAGGAATTTACAGGGTAAGTGCCTCAGATAGAACACCAAAGGAAACCACTCACAAACAGATCACATATCAATACACCAGTATTCTTGATGTGGTTAAAACCCTCAAAAAGGGAAACATTCCATGGCCTGAGCCAACGTAGCCACTTCAGGAAATTTATTAGTAAAAGAAAGAAAATTTACATAAGCTTCTCTCATGAAAGGTCACCCCACAAATGACCCTCCATGCTCTTTAAATGGTGATCATGGACCAATCGGGTGTTAAGCCACAGATCAAGTGTCGGTAATACCGAGGAGAGAATGAACCATCTGATCACTTCATGTATAGAACATATCGTGGCCGTTGGATTGTAAGTTACAAAAGTACATAGTAAAGAAAAACACTTTACTTAACTCTACACTAGACCAGGTTATACTTAACTATTTCCTATGTGTCAGAACATCCTAACATCCCCCTTTAAGAACAACTTGGGATAGGATTGAATGATGTACAAATATGACACAATAGGAGAAAGAAGGAGAATTACAGCCTATCCCCCCTTAGTGACAACTTCCTGAACTCCAACCTTAAATCGAAGTTTAGTAAACTTCGTCTTTGTAAAGATGTATGCAACTTGATCATCTATTGACCAATATTGCACTTCAAGAACATGGTCATGAATGAGCTTTCTGATGAAGTGCATGTGTAGCTCAATGTGTTTTCTGCATTGATGTTGGACAAGATCTTTGCATATATGAATGGAACTTTGATTATCACACCAAAGTGTAGTCGGATGCTGCTGCTGAAAGCCAACCTCTGACAGGATTTGACGAAGCCACAGGGCTTCCTTACTAGCTTCTATGGTGCCACGATACTCTGCTTCTACTGAAGAAAGAGAAATGGAACTTTGTGTCTTGCAAGCTCATGTAATAGGTCCAAAACCAAGAGTGAAGACATAACCGACAGTAGACTTCCGATCATCAGGGTCACTAGCCCAATCAAAATCAGTGAAACCAACCAATAAAGTAGATGCTTTTTCACTGTAATGAGTCCCAAACTGAACTGTACCTCGAACATAATGAAGTATTAATTTAAATTCTTTCCGATGACTTTCATGTGGGTTTTTCAAGGCCAACAACAAAGGAAAGGTCAGGATGAGCATGGATCAGATACAAAAGTTTTCCTATAAGATGACAGTATAAGGTAGCATCAACTTCAGGGGAAGTACAAGTGGCTGAAAGTTTGGCTCCAGAATGAAAGGGGAAGGGGCTAGCTTACATTCTTCCATGTGAAAGTGGTGTAGAAGATCACAAGCATACTTGGACTAGGATAGGCAAATACCTTCCTTGGATTGCAAGACTTGAAGACCAAGAAAATAATGCAAATGTCCTAAATCTGTCATTTCAAACTGATTTTAACGCTGGACTTCACATGGTTTATAAGGTCGGGATCACTACCAATAAGGATAATATCATCAACATAAAGAACAAGAATTATGATAGACTTACCCACTTTCTTGGTGTAGATAGTATTGTCAGAATGACACCTAGAAAAACCAGTATCTAAAAGAAAGCTATCCATTTCGGCATACCAAGCCCAAGGGGCTTGCTTGAGACCATAAAGGGATTTCTTAAGCTGACATACAAGGTTGGAGTCTGTTTGTATATAGCCAGGAGGTTGTTCCATATAGATTTATTCATGCAAGTCCCCATGCAAGAAGGTAGATTTAACATCCATTTGATGGACTTCCCATTTGAAGAGGCAACAAGGGAAAGAACAAGGCGGATAGAGTTCATTTTGGAAATAGGGGAGAAGGTTTCAGTATAGTTAATGCCTTCAACTTATGAAAAACCCTTAGCAACAAGATGAGCTTTATGTTTATCAACTTTTCCATCTGGTCCAAACTTGGTTCTGTAAACCCATTTGCATCTAACAATTTTTCATCCCTTTGGAAGAGGAACAAGATCCCATGTATCATTGGCCAATAATGAACGATATTCTTCATTCATAGCTGTGTCCCAATCTGGATGGCCTGAAGTTTTTGCAAAGGTGTTAGGATCATAATTCGCTGAAGCTTGTGCCAATAAATAAGAGGCTTTATCGAACTAAGAACGTGTACGTCGTTGATCTGTAGGATCACTTGCAAGAGCAGCTATTGCATCATGAGTAGCAAAAACCCATTTTGGAAGCTGAGGAGTTGAAGGAGGATCCTGAGAAGCTGTGGGAGGATTTTCACCCTTGCTATCATCATCTGAAGAAGATATATTTTCAAAAGTAGAAGGGATAGAGAGAGGTGGCACATCTGCCGAACTAGGCTCGTATGCTGATATATTTTCAACAAACTTTACATCTCTTCTAATGATAACATTTTTGGACTTAAGTGGAATAAGTCTATATCCTTTAACATCTTCAGAGTATCCAACAAAAATACATTTTTCACTCTCAGGTTCTAAAGCTTTATGTTTCTCATATGGAATATGGGCCCATGCTTCACTTCCAAAAACACGAAAGTGACTGACATTTGGTTTAATTGAGCTCCATGCTTCTTCTAGAGTGATATTCTTTAAAACCTTAGTAGGAGTGTGATTTACTATGTAATTTGAACAATTAATTTCTTCTGCCCAAAAATTAAGACTAAGTCCTTTAGATTGAAGCATACAATTAGCTATTTCCTTTAAGGTGTGATTCTTCCTTTCAGCTACACCATTTTGTTGTGGAGTATATGGAACAATATGTTGCATTTGAATTCCATGCTTAGTGCAAAAGTTGATGAATTTGTTGTTAACATATTCTCCTCCATTATTAGATCTTAGCTTAAGAATTTGATGCCCAGATTGTTTTTCAACAAAGGCCTTAAAGGCTAAGAACATGTTATATACTTCTCTCTTGAGTTTTAAGAAGTATACCCAAGTGTGTCTAGAGAAATCAACAATGAAAGTTAAGAAATACTTGTAACTAGAGAATGAAACAACAAGAAGTGGACCACACAAATCATTATGCATAAGCTCTAAAAGGGCGAAGGCGTGCCAAGAGGCATGTTTTTCAAAACTATCTCAATGATGTTTTTCAAGTACACATCCGGAACAAACACCATCTTTGCAAGATACCATAGGAAGACCTATCACCATATTTTATTTACATAGACTTTGAAGGGAGTGATAGTTTAGGTGACCAAATCGCTCATGCCAAAGTTTGCTCCTTCATCATTATGAGCAACAAATACCGAGGGAAGAGTTGATGACTCGAAGTTGTTAAACTTATACAACCTTGTAGAATCATCATCAATGCGAGTAGCTAAAATCTGTCTAGGATCTCTTAGGTCCTTAATTACAACATCGTGAGGTGAAAATTCAATGGTTTTACCTTCACCTGAATGAGTTATTTGATATACAGATAGAAGGTTACAGGAAAAGGTTGGAACACATAATACATCATTAAATTGACCATTGTCTAGATGAACAGTTCTAGTCCCTATAACACTAAGAGATCTATCATCACCAACATATATATTTTTGGTGTTACAATCATTTAAAGAAGAAAACATGGCTTTGTTTTTTACCATGTGATAAGAAGCTCCAAAATCAATGAGCCACTCACGAGAATGAGAAGAAGAAGATACATTTAGTGCATAACCAGACCGAGATGCTTGACAACCACATGTAGGAAGTGCTATTCCTAAAGATGAAGTTGAAGTTGAAGAGTGCTCCAAATGGATGTTATGCTTCTTCATTACTTCTTCCAAGGCTTCCATCTTCTTAAAGCATTTGGATTCTAAGTGGCCATCTTGATTACAAAAGTTGCAATGTCTATCAATCTTCTTCCCTTTGTTTTTATTTACCTTATCATTTTATTGAATTGATTTTTCATTTTGAGTTTGAAATTTCTTAAGACCCTTGTTTGGTTTAGGACCATTCTTTTTAGGATACTACTTCTTAGGATTATTTGAATTTGGTTGTTGTTGGGTGGCTAAGGCTTTCTTAGAAGAGTTTCTAAGATTAAGAAGACCAAGGTGTAAGAGTTTTTCTTGTTCTCTTATTAAAGAATCATAAAAGGCATCAAAAGAGGGAGACTTGTAGTCGTTTCCTTGAGAAATGAAGACTTATCTAGTAGAATGGAAGGTGGAAACAAACACAGAGTAGTCTGGCCCCAACTTAATAAGAATGGAATAGATAAGGCTACCATTCTATTTTTTAACCCTAACACCTTCCAAGAGAAGTCTAAGGGTCTTGAACTTGGACAAAAAATCTTCAATGGAAGAAAAATTATTTGGGTCCAACGTAAGCAAATCATTTTCGAGTTGATGGGCTCTAATTTCATTTTTAATTCCAAAAACTTTAGTGAGTTGTTTCATTGCTTCATTAGGGGTATCAAGTTCTGCGATATGGAATCTAAGGTTTGGAGAAATAGACATCCCTATCAACCCATGTGCTTGATCTTGCCTATTTTCCCATTTGCTGCCTTATCTTCATCTTTAGGTTTAGTTTCTTGGCCTAAAGCTATTTTGTAAAGACCTTTGCTTTTAAGTAAATCCACAATGTAGGACCACCATTAGAAGTAGTTGGTGTTGTTAAGAATAACTTGGCATGGAATTTCCATTTTAACATAAATTGAAGCTGTATATACTGAAACTAAGTGTTCCAATGGATATATCTCAAAAAATTAGGTCGATTAAAAAAACGCCTCTGAAAATGACGTCTGGATGAAGAAGTTATGGTTTTTTGAAGAAAAGTTGTTGAAGATGCTGATGAAGTACGTGAATGTGCGGAAGTGAATGATAATTTTATATTTAAAACCGCCCCCTCCCCCCACCGCCGCCTGCCCGCCCGTCTGCCCCTCCCCCTTTCCAAACTTAATTTAATTAAGTCACTTATTTTTTTTTTATGTGACCCACTTTTATAAATAAGTGAAAGTCACTTTTACAATGGTACTTTATGAGCTACCCACTAAATTGTAACTTAAATAAAAGATAAAGAGACTTTAGAATTATAAGTGACTCGCTTTTCATAATGGGTGAGAACACTTTTACATAAAGTAAATTTAAAACATAAGTTACATGTGCTTTTTGAAAAAGTAACTCAACAAAAAGAAAGACTTGAACTCAAGACCTTTATTCTCATAAAGTAATTTTGGACCAAGTGAGTTAGTTTAAAATGTTAGTAATTTTTGGAAAAGAGGAAGGGTTTTTCTTTTTAAGTCACTGAAGCTTTGGGGTCTGTGCTTACTTGATTTTGCCTACAAAACAAAAAACCACACAACCCAACATGGACATACAAAAAAAAGCAAACCTTATGGCTTGAAGTTAGCTTTCATCAGAAACTAAATATTTTCCTCAATGTTTCTGATTTTTTGAGATAACACTAAGGCACGGGGAAAAAGAGCATACGCATGAGAAAAATCCTTCTTTTATGTTTCTGATTTTGCCCAGATCGCACAGAGTCGCAGGCCAAAGAGCATACACAAAAATGAAAGGTTTAGATCCGGTAATAAAAAAAACAGAGAGCTAAATAAACTGAAATAAATAGAGAGATGAATAACTTAAACTGGAAATAAAGGTTGTATACCTCAAGATCTTAAAAATGACGTAGCTAGGGCTACCAGAAACTTTTTTGCATGAAACGAAAGGGGTTCCTCACTGGAACATATGCTCCTAACATAATAGAGTAGTCCTCTTGGCCCGAAAATGGTAAGAAACAATAGATCTAGGAAACGACAGTTGGATGCAGTTGTACCGGATTCCAATTTGGATCACCAATAGATGCAGCCCTCAAATAGCTCTGTTACCATGTAGGAATTTATAGGGTAAGTTCCTTAGATAGAACATCAAAGGACACCACTCACAAACAGATCACAGATCAATGCACTAGTATTCTTGACATGGTTAAAGCCATCAAAGAGGAAAACAATCCACGTCCTGAGCTAATGCAGCCACTTCAGGAAATTTATTAATAAAAGAAAGAAATTTTACATAAGCTTCTCTCATGAACGGTCACCCTACAAATGACCCTCCATGCTATTTAAATAGAGATCATGGACTAATCAGGTGTTACGCCACAGATTAAGTGTCAGTAATATCGAGGAGAGAATGAAATGTCGGATCACTTCATGTCTAGAACATATCGTGACTGTCGGATTGTAAGTTACAAAAGTACATAGTAAAGAAACACACTTTACCTAACCCTACACTAGATAAAGTTATACTTAACTATTTCTTATGTGTCAGAATATCTTAACAAAATTAAGACCCCATACTCCAACTACCAAGAGCATAAACAAGTACAACAATCCACTTGAAGTACTTAAACAAGTCTCTTTCTCCATACACATATAGAGCAAAGAACAAATAAAGCTACAAAACTGTTGTAATGGTTGCTGTAGAAAACACATGGAGGCTAGAAGACCCCTGCAAGGTCATCTACATCTTGGAACTCCTTCATAAACTGAATCAACACTCTAGTTGACCATGGCTATCCAGAAGTGCTCCTTTGATCTTGAAACCTATTCCAATTAGTTCAGAATGCCCAAAAATTGCTATCTAGCCTCTTTTTGCATCCCATTTGGTCGTAAATTACCTTAGTTATGACTTTTTTCAGTCTTTCGAAAATTTTCTCCTCCAAATCTAACTTACTTCCAGTTAAATTCAATATCCAAAGTTAAAACAGGTAGTTCCACTAAAACTAGCGATTCCACCATCATTTCCACCTATCTCACGATTAAGGGCCGAGTGGTCGCATGTGGAGTGGTGGTCCGACAGTTAAGGATACGGTTTCGCAGCCCTGTCGGATATCACAATCAACGGAGTCCATTAGCGTACATACCCTTACATCAAGTGCTATGTAGACCCACCAGGATTATTAAATACAACATATAACATATCACATCTGGGAAGCCCATTTCAATCACAATCCATGCTTAAACCTTTGGCATATCAACCCAACTTGCATTCTGCGATAACACGGACCCGCCAGGATTATAAATCTCAATGTATAAAACATCGCATCCGACAATCCTATCGCAATCAGTACTTTCCCTCAGCAAATATCAAATTCCATACACTACGATAATAGTGGACCCACCGAGGTTATAAAATACAATGTTTCTAACAATATCAGGTCCGAAAGTCCCCTCATCGCAAATTGCAATCGGCGGTGACACACACACACACACACATATATATATTGGTGGATACCAGGTGCTATATGTGATTTGATATATCACATCACAACCTTGATTGTGCCGGGGGGCGATTCTTAACATTATGTGATATGCGATTGCGATCGCATCGCATCGCAACCTGCTCTACGCTGGGGGCCAATTCTTTAACACTGACCTGTCTTTTGCTCTAATATGTGACATGTGGGGGCCAATGGCAGCCTGCCACTTGGCACCTCCTCATTCATTGAAGGGATTTACCATGTCATCTAATCATGCCATGTCATTAAGTCAATCCTGAACTTTGACTTTCTCTAAATTTTGCATACGAGCTCGGATTTGAGTTTCGTTCGCACAGTTGGATACAAAATGACGAGCTCTTTGATCTGAAGCTAAGTTTATCAAGATTTTGACACTTTGAATTTTTGGCAAATTTTGAGCTCCCGATCACTCTTCCCTACTGAAAAACTTTTGGTCTCCAAAAGTTTAAATAATCTACAACTTCTCTATACTTTTTTTGCACCGCAAGTGTTCTACAGGTCATGCTTTCTTCTCCTTCACCTTTTTCCTTCAGAGCCATAAGCGATGAGCCAACACCTACCCATGTCACTATGGCCATCCACAACAACATCCTTCCTAATAAGAATTCCAAAAATATGAGCACCTTGGAATTTCTTATCTGCAAAATACTTATCAAGGATAAGATCCTAAAATACTTTTCCAAATGAACCAAAACAAGATTCACATAGTGAATACTTGTATAACTTGAGTGCTACACATATTTGGGCATACTAAATGTGCTGCAACTACTCATACAACAATTTTAAAATGTTTTTCAAACTACAAGTAGAAATGCATTTTACAAAATGGAATAAACTTGACTCCCAAATTTCTCTATTCAAATGGACTATCAACAAGCCAAACTAGCATTGTAATGCTTAAAGAAAACACTGTTGCATATAAGTGATTTATTTATGAACATCACTTTTACAAATTACCCAACTATGGGGATATGCAACTGGTGCAAAACATAAATTTACAAACTTCAAATGGACAAATAGTTTGCCCATTTCTTACCTACCCACGTGAATGAACCCTTTATTTGAACGTTCTCTTCTTCTGAAGCTACTTCAGGGATGGCCGCATCTTGCACCACTTTTTCTATTGTCGCTTCCTCTTCTGGTGCTTGCATGATTTACTTGCCCTTACCAGGATGAAGTTGTGGAAACAATTTCCAACACTTCTCGACCCAATGTCCACTAATATTGCAGTGAGTACAAAAATTCTTTTGAGCTCCTCTCGGCTCACTTGCTTTTATCCTTGGATGAGATTTCCTCCTTTCGGTCTCAATTCCAGTAGACATAAACATCTTCCTGATGATTGCTTTCCTTTTATCACACTTATCTACACAATGGTTAGATGAAAGGCAAAAGGTGCTTGGAAATATTTTCCTCAACATGTTATTCAAATCTGCATGTTGTTTTCCATCATGAACAACACTTGAATTAACATAACAATTATACCTATGTTTATTGTCCTTTGGCTTACACTTCTTGCATGAGGAACTTGTGTGGCAAGAAGAAATTGACTTTCCTTCTTCTTTAGCTTTTACATCTCTCTTTGGAGACGTTCTGCACTGTAAATCCTCCTTACGCTTGAGGAACCAAGCGGGAACCATTTTTGGATGCAACTCCCAACATCTTGCCTCCTCGTGTCCTTTCTTACGGAAAAAGGAACACGATATCCATGAATTGTTGCTAGAAGACCATTCTTTTTTTGCGACATAGCCTAAGCCTTCATATTTAGGCCTCTCCTTGGCCTCAATTGGATTTTTAATGCCTTGCTGGTTTAATCCAAGGCCTTCTCCCTTGTAACCCATCTTGGTCAAGAGCTTGGATCTAATGCCTTTACTGTGTTTTTCAAAGTCTGCAAATGAATTTACGTCAATACTTTCACATAAGGAAGAAGCATGTAAATTCTTACCATTTGCTTCATCTTTTGATTGACACAGAAAGATGTTTTTGAATTCCCTTTTGATTCGAGATGTGTCCTCTTAGACTCCTCGACTCCCTTCTTTTAGCTCCTCAGATTTGGGTGTTGATAGAACCTCACCTTCCACATCATGTGAACAAAAGGTACAAACTTGTCCATCTACCTTCTTGGAGGAACTTTCTACACTATCATCTTGCATAATAGTTGTAGAAAAACATGAATATTGTGGAGAAGATGGTGGTTTATCACCAATCTTGTTACCTTCTTCCCTTGGAGAACATTCTCCTCTTGGAGGTCTAGAGCTTTCACCTTGCAATTTGGTATTCCTCTCTTCATAGAAGACTTTCGCCATTTTTGCCATGTATAAGAAAGCCTTTCTAAAAGCCTTCACATCCTTTGACACTCTTGTAGGCTCTCCTCCTTGGGCCATGCTTTGCTTGAAGCTTCTACTACAATTTGAAATAGAACTTTGTGGTAGAGATTGTAATAATCTTGCTCTCCTTTCCAAAATCTTCTCCTCAATTGAGCTTCAAAACACATTCACTTGCAAACAAAAATCAATTCCTCCTTGCACAAAGAAAACCATAGCTCTAATACCAATCTGATTTGAATTGGGGCATATTAGTAATGCTGTGCTAATTCTCCTCATCAGAATATAAAAATGTTCTTGAGGTTTGTACTCCAAAATAGCAAGCAAAAGCATGAATTTTATGTGTTTTTACTTAAGTTAGTTTCACGAAGAAAACTTTAAACATGAAACTAAAACACTGAAGGGAAGCATGTATCAAACAATAATACACCAACCATTAATAAAGGAGTTCACCCCTCCTGGGCTACATCTCCTTGGATCAACTCTAAAGGCATGACCCCTTCTCATTATGCTCACAATTCTTTAGTGATAAAGAGTACATAAGTGTGCTGGAAAAAAGAGTGGCTAGTTTGCCCTTCAAGGAAACATTATTCTACAAAGAACTCTCACTCTAAACACATGGAAACCTACAATTAGTAATGAAACAATCAACAAGCTAAGGGCCCTCAAATCAAGACCCCATACTCCAACTACCAAGAGCATAAAAAAGTACAACAATCCACTTGAAGTACTTAAACAAGTCTCTTTATCCATACACATATAGAGAAAAGAAGAAATAAAGCTACAACACTGCTATAATGGCTACTACAGAAAACATATGGAGGTTGGAAGATCCCTACAAGGTCATCTCCATCTTAGAACTCCTCCATAAAATTAATCAACACTTTGGTTGACCATGGCACCCATAATCTTCACTTTTCAAAAAACATCTCTAGAAGTGCTCATTTGATCCTGAAACCTATTCCAATCAGTTCAGAATGCCCAAAAATCGCTATCTAGCCTCTTTTTGCATCCCATTTGGTCAAAAATTGCCTTAGTTATGACTTCTGTCAATCTTTCCATAATTTTCTCCTCCAAATCTGGCTTACTTCCAGTTAAATTCAATATTCATAGTTAAAACTAGCAGTTCTGCTGAAATAAGCAATTCCACCATCATTCTCACCTATCTCACAGTTAAGGGCCGAGTGGTCACATGCAAAGTGGTGGTCTGGCAGCTAAGGCTATGGTTCCGCAGCCTTGTCGGATATCGCAATCGACGAAGTCCATCGACGTACATACCCTTACATCAGGTGCTCTGTGGACCTGATGGGATTATTAAATACAACATATTACATATCACATCTAGGAACCCCATCACAATCGCAATCGACGCTTAAACCTTCGGCATATCAACCCAACTCGTGTTCTGCGATAACATAGACTCGTTGGCAATCGACACTTTCCCTTGGTGGATATCAAAGTCCATACAATTCGATAGCAGCAGACCCGCTGGGGTTATAAAATACAATGTATAACAATATCAAGTCTGAAAGTCCCCCCATCACAAATCGAAATCGTTGTTATCAGTGGTGAAACACACACACAAATATCGATGGGTACTAGGTGTGATATGTTATTGTGATATATCGCATTGCAACACTGACTGTGCCAGGGGCCAATTGTTAACATTATGCAATATGAGATTGCGATTGCATCGCATTGCAACCTGCTCTACGTCGGGGGCCGATTCTTTAATGCAAACCTGTCTTTTTCTCTGATATGCAATATGCAGGGGCCAATGGTGGCCTGCCACTTGGCACCTCCTCTTTCTTTGAAGAGATTTGCCATGTCATCCAATCCTGCGATGTCATCAAGTCAACCCTGAACTTTGACTTGCTCTAACTTCTGCATACGAGCTCAGATTTGAGTTTCATTCACTCTATTGGATTCAGAATGACGAGCTCTTCGATCTGAAAATAAGCTTATCAATATTTTGACACTTTGAATTTTTGGCAAATTTTGAGCTCCTGATCACTTTGGATATGTGAATCTGAAGCAAGGGAAATACGCCCCCAAACCACAAAGCAAAGGGAAAATCCAAGGCAGGGTGACCTAGGATAACCTGTCGAAGTTGCAAGCAAAGAAAAACACCACGAAGATAAAGAAGGACACGAGAAAGTGGTGTGAGTTCCATAAGATCTCCACTCACAAAAAAAGTGAGTGTTAGGCTAAGGAATCACTGGTGGCCAAGTTGAAGCCTTCTAAGTCTGACGCATGTTCCGACTCTGAGTCAGAACCTGACAAGGGGAGTGAAAAAGGGAAGCAAATCATTGAAGCAGATCCTAGTGCCACTGTGGCCACCACCAAGGTCTAGATGATTGAGCCTAAAGATCTAGAAGAGGGGGAGCACCTATTCCACTCATAGATGTGGGTGAAGGGTTCTCCACTTCAATTCATTGTCGACAACGGGAGCCAAAAGAACCTCATTCCAGTAGAGGTCATGAAGCGGCTAGGCCTATTGACTACAACACATCCACAGTCGTATACCATTGGGTGGCTTCACCAAGGATGAGGTCTCAGTGTTAGCTAACAATATCATCTTCCCTACAACATCAAGCCCTTCACAGATGAGGTACTGTGTGATGTTGCTCCTCTTGAAGTTTGTGATGTATTATTAGGACATGCTGTATATGAGTCTAGACCTTGTTATGTTATTATTTCTTTGGGTACTAAGTTATATAGGATACCGGAGGTAGCCCCACCTACCGCCATCTCTTTGATCTCTAAAAATAAATGCAGCAAGGTCATATCCCAGACTGGGAAATTTGTTTTCTTTTTTATTTGATCTCAAAGTAAGGGGAAGGTCATAGCCACAATCACAACCCCCAGGAAGGGTTCCTCCAAGCAGCATAAGTACGTAGATATGGTCGTGGAAGAATATAGGGACATATTCTCCTCACCCACAAGGGTACCCTTACATTGTCAGGTCAAGCATTCAATCGATCTGACTCTCGGAGCACCTCTACCCATCTTGCTGATATATCGCCGCTCCATTATGGAAAATGAAGAGATCAAGCAGAAAATATAGGAGTTGCTGCAGAAAGGGCACATCCGACCAAGTTCCTTACCTTGTGGGAGCCCAATTGTACTTGTATAGGAGAAGAATAGGACTTGGAGGCTCTACATTTATTATAAGGTACTAAGCAAAATCACTGTCAGGAATAGGTATCCAATCCCATAGATTGACGACCCGCTGGACCAACTTAAGGAGCCTAAGTATTTCAACAAGATCAATATGAAGTCTGGTTATCACCAAGTTCCAATAGAGCCCACAGATGTATGGAAGGCCATCTTTAAATCCAAGGAAGGCCTTTTTGAATGGTTGGTTATGCCCTTTGGGTTGACAAATTCCCCTGCTACTTTTATGAGGCTAATGGATGACATCTTGTGATCCTTCACCAACTCGTTCATGTTGGTTTATCTAGACAACATCCTCATCTTTATCAAGAGTTAGGAATAACACTTGCAACACATTTAGTAGGTCCTTCAAACCCTTTGGCACGACAAACTATGTTCCAACTTGGAGAAATGCACCTTTGGCATGAGCCAGGTCCAACACTTGGGTTACATCATAGATACCCGGCCAAGATCCAAGTCATTCAGGATTGGCCAACCTCGACTGCTTTAATGGAGCTTCGCAGCTTTTTGGGCCTTGCAAATTTCTATCGCAGCTTTGTGTTGGAATTCTCCCATATTACTTGACCTTTTAGTCAAATTACTAAGGGTGGGGTGAAAGAAATTTTTTTCTGGTCTGAGTCCAACATAAGGCGTTTGTTGAGTTAAAGCACTGCCTCTTCTTTGCATCGGTACTCACATTGCCAGACCTACAACAACCATTTGAAATTGAGAAATATGCCTCAGACTATGCTATTAGTTCAGTCCTCATCCATCATGGTCATCTAGTGGCCTATCATAGTGAGACACTTTATGATATAATTTGGAAGTACCCCACCTATGATAAAAATATTTATTCCATCATGCAGGCTTACCGATAATGGAAACACTACATTATGGGGAAGGAGACGGTCATCCACACCAATCACTGAACTCTTCAGTTTATACAGACATAAGGGAAGCTGCAAAATAATCGCCATAAGAAGTGGTCTACATATCTGCAACAATTCCACTTGAACATTAAATATAAAAAGGGTAGCACCAATCATGTTGCAGACTGCCTCAGCCAGCCCCCAGTTGCAGCACTGACTACTTTTCTCAACTCTTGTGGTCACGAGACCTTTGGATGGCCACAACTATATAAAAATGATCCAGATTTTGCCTCGATATACCAGATGCTAGTAGATGGAAAGCAAGTTCTTGATTTCCACCTCCAGAACGCATTATTATGCTACTTGGGCCACCTTTGTGTTCCTTCAAGTGAGCGTGCCAAGCTGATTTGGGAGGCGCACTACAGTCTAGTCGTAAGACACTTTGGTGTGGAGAAAACTGTGGTTGTACTACAAAAGTACTTTATTGGCCCAAACTCTGTCTGGATGTTGGGAAATATATCAGATCCTGCACCGCCTATGCCATCGCCAAGCCAACCATCAGGAAGCAAGGCTTGTACACTCCTCTGCCTACTCCCAACCAGCCGTGGGAATCCATCTCCATGGACTATATGTCTAGCCTCCCTTCTACCAAGAATGGTAATGAATATGTGTTTGTGGTCATGGACAAATTTTCTAAGATGCCTATATTGGCGGCCTACAAGAAGAGTATCACAGTAGAGGAAATTGCCAAAATCTTCTTTGAACGAGTATGGGTACATTTTGGGATCCTGCAAGCCATTATATCAAATTGGGAGAGTGTGTTCCTGAGCACATTCTGGTCAAGCCTCTAGACACTATTGGACACCAAGCTCACCAAATTGACTGCCTTCCATCCCCAGACTAATGGCCAGATGAAGGTCATCAATAGGATAATAGTGCACATACTCCACATGTACAAATCCAAGCATCCTCGAACCTGGGATAAGAGTATTCCATATGTGCAAGATAGTTATAATAGAGCTCTCCATAGCTTGACTGGTCACTGTCCCTTTCAAGTGGGTCTATGATTTCAAGCATTATGTCTGATTGATGTTGCCATGCCCCATGCGACTATGCAGACATAATCCACACATGTACTGTCCGAGGCAGATAAAGCGACCATATTTATTGAACACATCCAACACATCTTCCAACAGGTTCATGACATTTTTGAGAAGTCAAATGCCAAGTACAAGCATCGACATGATCAATATTGAGTGCCACAAAAGTTTCAGGTGGGCAACAAAGTCTGGTTGCATTTCCAGAAAGAATGCCTTAATGGAGCCCAACAAAAGCTTAGACCACTCTGATATGGTCCTTACACCATTACCAAGGTAGTAGGAGACAATGATTTTGAGCTCAACATTTCCCCATTCCTTGTCCTGCACCCAATGTTCAATGTGGACCACCTTCGATCATACTTCCCACCATTGTTGGACACATCAGAAATTGCAGAACAGCTCACACTAATAGATTTAAACCCAGACTGCATGGAATAGGCCACAACTAATTGGATTATGGACACACAGGTCAAGAACACTCACCATCAAAATATCTAACTATACTAGGTTGTCAAAGTTGGCCAACTCCTCTGCCAAGGCAAGTGGCTCACCAGGGACCAGGTTCAACAAAAGTTTCGTCACCTCATGGAGGCTTTGCAGACAATGGGGACCATTGCTTCCTAAGGGGGTAGGAATGATCCAAGTGGATATTGGTGGCCACCCACTTATCCCACCTAGACCTCCAGTTAGTTTCATTTTTTTCCTTATTTATTTCACCATTTACTATTTTTATAAGTTTTTTGAGTCATGAACTTTCAGAGCAGTGTTGACCTCCTAAACGATGTTTTTTTAGGTCCACCACAAGTTTATAGCTGAAGGTAGGGCCTTACGAAAAATCTTGTGGTACATAGAGAGACCTTTCCAAAAATGTATTGTACATGCCAAACAGAGATAATATAACCAAGTTATGGCCCTGGGAAGTTGGCTGCCCAACTAACCCCAATGGGGCCCACAAACTCTTGGTGTTACATCTCCTAGGGTTAGGGTTTCGGTTGTTTAGGGTTTTCTAATTTTGTTCAATAATAATTAGGCCCTTGAGCCTCATTGTAACACAATTCAGAGGAATGTAACTGCCACATCTCTTCATAGAGATAAGCTACCATCGCCTGAGCTAGCCTTATTTCCATTTTATTTGTAAGCATATTTCAGTATTTGATATTAATGAAATGAAGTGTTATTTCTGTTGCGTCTTGGTATATATGGTTATATCTAAAATTTGTTGTGTTCCTGTTTAAATTCAGATCAAGTTGCAAAATAGATAATGATAGGATCTTTCAGTCACAAGAAAGACATGCTAGGGCACGAGAGAAACAAACAAAGGTTAATGTAGTGATTCTTTAGAGTTTATCCAATTTGTAGAGACAGGGACCTCTTAGGATCAATCATAGACATGAGGAAATGAGAAATGGCACATATGGTAGTGGGTCTCGATCAAGACATAGGTTGGATAGAGAGGATACAGCCAGAGATGGAAAATTTCTAGATACACTTGACCAAAGGGGCAATGATCATGGGTTCTATCCTAGTTCTAGTTCATAGAGACAATACAGTCATCATCGTCACCTTTCGTATAGGAGGAGTGAGAAGTAGTATTTACCAGAAGAGTTCAAGAAAGAAAATCCACCCAGATTTGATGGAGAAATGAAGAAGTCACATGATGTAGAAGCTTGGTTGCTTAGGATGAATACATTCTTTAGATTGCATGACTATTTAGGAAACATGAAAGCTAGAATAGCTACTTTCAGTCCTAAAGGTAAAGCAAACATTTGATGGAAAGATGTGAAGAATGACAGAGGCAATCAGGAAGAGGAGTTGACTTGGAGTGATTTCAACAGAATTTTCAGGAAGAAGTATCTATCTGAAAGGTACTATGATGACAGGGCAAAGGAGTTCTATGAGTTGAAGATGGGATCTATGACTAATGAGGAGTATACAAGCAGATTCTTGGAGTTGTTGAGATATATGCCTTATCTTAAGGAGGAGAAAGAGAAGATTCAGATATTCATCAGTGGGTTGTCGGTAGCGTTCAAGGACATGATTGAGTTTGATGAGCCTAGATCACTGGATGAAGCTATCAGAAAGTTGAAGTATTTCTATGAGTAATTGAAACATAAGGATGAACCTAGAAAGGATTGGAAAGGTAATTACAAGACTAAGAGAAAATGGGATAAGAAGTGCAGAAGACTACACGACACACGTAACAAAGATAATGTAGTGTCACAAAATAAGTTCAATGCATCTGGCAAAGGACAAGGATTTCAGTCTAAGGAGCAGAACATGGGTGATGAAAGGAAGCCTTTACAATGTTGGAATTGTGTCAAGGATAATTGCAGGAGAGATTCCATAACATCAGGAGGGAAGACTGCAGATTTACAGTGCTCAGGAGGCACAAACAATGAGGAATGTTGGACAAAGTATTCCTCATTATGCAATGTTGGATGATAAGTATGCGGATCACTATGCATCTATTATCAAGATGGATGATAAGATTTGTGATCAAGTTGTTTCTATTTTGATTTACTCTAGATCTAATTATAGTTATGTTAATCCTGACATGGTGGATAAGAGTGGTTTGAATAAAGAAGTGCATGTAGAGTCTTGGTTAGTAAATTTGGCTACAGGTACTAAGAAAATAGTTCATCACTGGGTAAGAGTTTGTGCATTTGAGTTGAATGGTATGTCTACATCAGTGCATCTAAATGTGCTTCCATTGGGATCATACAATATGTTTCTAGGTATGGATTGGTTGTATCTTCACAATACTAAGGTGGATTGTTATGAAAAGGCTATTGAGTGCTTGGATGACAATGGAGAACTAAGAATATTGTGGGGTAAGAAGAAGGCAACATCACTTAGGATGATAACAACTATGTAGGAAAAGCATAGTCACAAGAAAGAGTGTATATTATTTGCAATGCATATTTCCAGTGATAAAGGTAAGGATGTTGAGTATGCAGAAGTCTTCAAGAGGTACCCAGTTTTACAATAGTTTCAGGATGTGTTCCCAACAAAGATTTCAAAGTTTTTGCGTCACAGGGAAGTTGACTTTTCTATTCGGTTGGTACAAGGGGCACCACCAACATCAAAGGCACTTTACAAGATGAGCACTCTAGAGTTAGTGGAACTGAAGTTGCATTTGAAGGAAATGTTGGAAAAGGGATACATTAGGCCAAGTGTGTCACCTTGGGGTGCACCAATGTTGTTTGTGAAGAAGAATGATGTCACTCTTAGGTTATGCATTGACTACAAGTAGTTGAACAAGGTAACCATCAAGGAAAGGTATTCATTGTCGAGGATTGATGACTTGTTTGACCAGTTGAAGGAAGCAACGGTGTTCTCGAAGATCGATTTGAGATCAGGTTATCATCAGGTAAGAATCAAAGAAGAGGATATCTACAAGACTGCTTTTTGGACCAGGTATGGGCATTATGAGTTTGTTGTGGTTCCGTTTGGTTTGACTAATGCTTCAACTACTTTCATGTGTTTGATGAATAGTGTGTTGCGTCCCTATCTGGAAAAATTTGTGATTGTATTCATTGATGATATATTGGTATATTCTAAGAATGAGGAAGAACATGCAGAACATTTCGCAATAGTGTTAAAAATGTTGAAAGAACATCAGTTATATTCCATGTTATGAAACCAGCTCACAAAAAGATAGAAAATATAGATCAACACCTTAGAATTCAACATTTTCGTGGGGGAAACCTCCTTTACATTACACAAATGAACAATTATTGGATAATACAAATGAAAAAACCTCCTTTCTATATATAGGAGTCTAAGGGGTCACAATATAACCAATCCAACCTAACAATGATAATATAAAGGCACAAAAATAACAATAGTGAAATTATATGGGGCACAATAATAACAATAAGGGATACAATGACAATAGTAATGGGGGAATCACTAGTATTATAGGGACCTAACATGCCCCTCTCCTTCAAAAAAGTGTTGTCCTCAACGCTTTGTAGTTCTGGATGCTTCTATATAAAATTCTCATCCTCCCATGTGGAATCTTCAACGGGTAAGTTCTTCCACTTTATGAGATACTCTGAAATTGATCAATTCCGTAGCTGTCTAGTTCTTGTTTCTTTGACCGCTTCAGGTTCCAATATGATTTTTCATTCCTCATCAAGTTCTGACAATATTGTTTGAACTGGAATCTTGTCACCTATAACCTTCTTTAAGCATGAAACATGGAAAACTGGGTGCACTCGGGAAGCTGCAGGAAGCTCCAATTTGTATGCCATAGTACCTATCTTTTGCAACACTTTGTACAGACCATAATACTTTGGTGATAATTTATTATCCTTCTTAGCTTGCTTGAGGGACATTTTTTTATATGGTTGTAGCCATAGGAATACCCAATCACCTACATCAAAACTTATTTCGCTGCGATGTTGATTTGCCTGCTATTTAATTCTATTATGCGCCAAGGTGAGGTTATCCTTTAAGAGTTGGAGAACTTGTTGCTGATGCTCGATGTGAGCTTCCACTGCTTGAACCTTAGAATTTTCTCTTAAATATGATGTGATGGACGGTGGATGACATCCATAAATTTCCATAAATGTGGTCATTTTTGTTGCAGTATGGAAGGAAGTGTTATACCACCATTCAGCGAGAGGCAACCATTTGACCCATTGTGTCTGTTTATCAGATACAAAGAAACAAAGATATCCTTCTAAACATGTGTTTACTATCTCAGTTTGCCCATCCAATTGAGGATGATAAGATGAGCTATGAGCTAACTGAGTACCATGACAAGAAAATAATTCTTTCCAAAAATTTCCAGTGAAAATGGGATCTCTGTCACTTACAATAATCTTTGGGTTTCCATGTAGCTTTTGCATTGTTTCCATAAATGCAGTAGAAAATGCACTCACTTTAAATCGATGAGATAATGCACAAAAGTGTGCATACTTGGTAAGTCTATCAGATACCACCATGATAACACTTTTTCCTTCGGACTTGGGTAAACCTGTGAGAAAATCCATTGAAACCTCCTCCCAACGTTGGCTTGGAATCAATAAAGGTTGTAATAGTCCTGGGGTCTTAATTGTTTTCACTTTATTTTGTTGGCAAACCAAACAGTCCACCACAAACTTTTGAATATCCGATTTAAGGCCATCCCAAAAAAATCCTTCTTAACCCTATGGTAGGTTTTTAAAAATCCTCAATGCCCTCCTAAGGGAGAGGTGTGCAATTCCCTAAGAATCTTTTGCTTGAGTTGGGAATTCTTACATAGGTATAACCGATCCTTGTACCATAAAGAATCATTTTTCCAGCTAAATGTATCAGATGTACTGGGATCTTGTTGTATCTTTTGAATGAGTGTCCACACTTCCTCATCATTCTTTCATTCATCCCTTGCTTTTTTTATCCAATCTGGTTGGATAATAGAAATGGCGCAAAGAAATGCTTCCACATCCTCATCCTTTCTTGAGAGTGCATCTGCCACAA
>APFE030603849.1:23449-59437 GCA_000404065.3 Pinus taeda
ATTCATCAAACCTTGAAATGTAGAAGGTGCATTAGTAAGGCCAAAAGGCATGACCAAAAATTCATAATGACCCTCATGAGTTCTAAATGTTGTTTTTGGAATGTCTTCAATCTTCATTATGATTTGATGATATCCTGAACGAAGATTCAACTTGGTGAAGTAAATTGATCCATGCAATTCATCCAATAATTCATCAATGTCAGGAATGGGAAATTTATCTTTAATAATGAGATTGTTGAGCTCCCTAAAATCTAGACACATGTGCCATGATCCATCCTTCTTGTGAACCAATACCACTGGAGCAGAGAAAGAACTTTGACTAGGTTGAATTATACCAGACTCTAGCATTTCTGCAACCATACGTTCAATTTCACTCTTTTGGACATAGGGATATCTGTAAGGCCTGATGTTTGGAGGAACACTTCCTGGAATCAAATTGATAGCATGATCATGATCATGAATAGGTGGGAGGCCTTTGGGAGTCTCAAATACCTTGGAATGATTGTCCACAATTTTTTGGAGATCTGAAGAAATGGATGATTTTGATGTGGGAACCTCTAGTGAACATAATTGTGCAATTATGCCTCGTTGTTCTTTATTTAGAATCTTTGTTGTTCCGTTAGCTGATTATCTTTCCCGGTTTCCTTGTGATACCCCTTAATTCAACTTGCTTTCCTTCTGCAGAGAATTTCATGAAAAATTCTTGAAAATTAAAAGCTATTGTACCCAAGGATTGTAGCCATTGGACTCCTAGTACAACATCAACACCACCCATTGGAATGGAAAGCATTGGGCTATTCAATACATATTCTCCCATGGATAAGCTATGATATTACCTGGCATTTCTGAGCATTTATGGTTCCTCCACTTGCAAACCATCAACTTGACACTAATGGCTGGATATAGGACAATCAATTCCTATGGCCACTATCTTACAATAATAAATTTATGGGTACATTGTCCCGAAATCAATCAACACTATTATTTTCTTCTTGATATGCCTCGTCTATCTTGATTGTTTGAGGAGTGGCATAATTCTAGCAATTGCAATTAACAAGATATCGTACGGAATTCATTTCTTCTTTTCTAAGGAAGTTTGTTCCTAAGTGTAATATCTCTTCTTTGACGTTTCCTTGATTCCTTTTCTTAACCTCCCTCCTTCCACCAATCTGCAACGTAAAATAAATTATTCCAGGCAGTCACTTAATCAGACCATTTAACGTATTTGACTAATCACAACTGCTGCAAAGCACTTTTATCTCCTTTATCTTCTTCACGAATATTGTCGGTGTCACCTTGTAGGTGTGGATGCAAGGGCAGCACCACACTATCATCATTATGCATTGTGAGTCGGTAAGGCTTTCCTATTAGGCCATAATTTTTACTTTCTCCAATTTTTTCTTGCCAACCTGACCGCTTCTCCAATCGAACTGGTATCCCAGCGAACCTCAACTGTTGGATGTTATCAGTTTTAAAGCCCTAATGAACCATCAATCCTATGAGCTCCTCTGGAATATAATTCATCCACCCTTATATTATTTTTGGAAGTCCTCAATGTGCTCCATCATTGAACCCTTTTGTTTGAGATTTATCAATTGGCTAAAAAAAGTGTTGCTTTTTGTATCCTCATAATGTGCTATCATTTCATCCATAGAAATAGCCCAAGTGACAATCTTTTTACAAGAGAAAAGCCATCGATACCATATAAACTGATTTGGTTCCAAATATAAAGTTGCAATGCGTACCTTTTGTGTGTTTTTCACATTATGGACATCGAAAAATTGCTCCATCCATAGTATCCATGTTCCAAGATCCTTGCCATCAAACTTGCTCATATCGATCTTTGGAACATGGTGGTTCTTTGATCCAATGTTAGAGTCTATGAAATCATGATTAACATTTATTTTGTTCTCATCATGAGTTTCCTTTACTACCCTTTCGCCATTAGTAAGCATTTCTTGTAGAAACTTTGTCAAATCTGTCTTCAAATCCTCCATGCTTATCTTCAAATCTGTCTTCAAATCATCCATCTTAGCTTCCACGCCATCCATGTTAGCTTCCATGCTGTCCATATTAGAGTCCACGTCATTCATCTTAGCTTCTACGCCTTTCTTTAAACCATCCATCTTAGCTTCCACACCTTTCTTTAAGCCATCCATCTTAGCTTCCACGCCATACATCTTAGCTTCTACGTCTTTATTTAAACCATCCATATTAGATTCTATTACTTTTTGTGTGAGTGACATTTGTTGCACTTGGTCTCATAATTTTGATATATCATGTTGCATTTCTTCCTATTCTTCATGAGTCATGCTAGAGCTTTCAGGCTACTTACTAGGTGTTTCCATTTTCTTTCTTCGGGGCATCAATTACTGATAATAATGCTTTACTATGCCCTTTGAATTCCTTAAAACTAAATTTTCAAACCAAGCTTATGGAAAAATTTAAAAGAAACTACACACCCTTATTTTTCACTTTGTAGGAGCTTGAAATTGAATCTGATGTATTTATGTAATTTTGGATCTCCACGGTTTGAAATTTCTTCCTGCGGTAACCCTCTGAGCAATATTTCTAACTTCGCAAGTCTGATAAATATTGGATTATGAAGAGTTATGCAAAATCTCCCATGATGACCTGAGTATAGACTTGTTCAGTAGAGCGAACTTGTACGACGTGCCGCAGGTCACTATTTCAACCTTAGGTTCTGAAAATGATACCCACAAAACTAAATTCCATCCTCTTTCTGCACTTCTTACGAAAATTCAATCTGATGCTCAGAGAGAAATTTATGATGATTTTCCCAAGGTGACTTGTTTGTAATGTAATTTGGGGGTCTGCAAAAACCCTAACTTCCTCAGATTATATCTTCGAAAATATAGTGAGACATGATCTAAATTTCGGAGCCAAGGTTCAGACCGATTTCTTCTCAAATGGTTTTTTTTTTAGCTACTAAAACTTCGTAGAGAAAGTGTTATAGCGAACATTCCAAGATGACCTGTTTTAGATGAAATTTTGGAGCTTGCAAAAACCCTAACTTCCTCAGATCATATCTCTGAAAATATAGCGAGATAAGATATGAAATTCGAACCCGAGGTTTAAAAAGATTTAGTCTCAAATGGTTTTTTTTTTTTTTTTTTTTTTTTTTTTTTTTTTTTTTTTCGCTTCTGAAACATCGCAGAAAAAATTTATAGCGGAAATTCCATGATGACCTATTTGGAGCAGCGAAACCCTAGAATCAAAAGCTCTGATACCAAATGTTATGAAACCAGCTCACAAAAAGATAGAAAAGATAGATCAACGCCTTATAATTTGACCTCTTCGAGGGAGCAACCTCCTTTACATTACAAAAATGAACAATTATTGGATAATACAAATGACAAAACCTCCTTTCTATATATAGGAGTCTAAGGGGTCACAATATAACCAAGCTGACCTAACAATAATAATATAAAGGCACAAAAATAACAATAGTGGAATTCTATGGGGCACAATAATAACAATAAGGGATACAATGACAATATTAATGGGGGAATCACTAGTATGATATGGACCTAACATTCCAAGCTTAGTAATGCAACTTCTTTAAGACATAGGTACATTACTTGGGACATGTTGTCTCCAAGGATGGCATAGCAGCAGATCCAAGAAAAGATAAGAACTATCATGGAATGGGAAACCCCTAGGAATGTGGATGAGGTCAACTTATTCATGGGGTTGGTAGGTTATTATAGGAGGTTCATCAGGAACTTCTCAGGGATTGGCTATCATATTACATTATTGCAGTGAAAAGGAAAGAAATTTGAATGGACAAAGAAATGTGCAGTGAGTTTTAAGAAGTTGAAGGAATTGCTTACGAATGCTCCAGTTTTAAAGACAGCAGATCCATACAAGATTTTGTGGTATATACAAATGCTTTTAAGAGAGGAAGTGGTAGGGTTTTTATGTAGAAAGGACAAGTAATGTGTTATGAATTAAGGAGACTAAATGATCATGAGCATAATTATGTGACGCACGATCTTGAGATGGAAGCTATCATCCATGCATTGAAGATGTGGAGACACTATCTTCTTGGTAGGAGGTTCATCTTGATGAATGATCACAGTGGATTTAGATATTTGTTTGACCAACCTAATCTGAAGGCCAAGAAAGCTAGGTGGTTGGCCATGATCAGTGAGTTTGACTTCGAGATTAGGTACATTAAGGGAAAATAGAACAAGGTTGCAGATGCTCTTAGCAAAAGAGTGCAGGTAAATCACATAGCAACTATGAGTTCATATGAGACAGATTTACAAGATCATATCTTGCAGGTAGGACAACAGGATGATAGGTACCAACAACTTAAGCATGGGTTACAACAACAGGTTATAGGTGAACAATATGTGGACTATCATCTCACGACAGATGGTTTGGTCAGATTTAAGAATATGATCTATGTGTCAGACAACAATGAGCTCAAGAATATTATCTTGAGGGAATTTCATGTTAAACCATATTAAGGTCACTTGGGATATCATAAGACATTGAAAACAATTAAGAAATTATACCATTAGCTGAATTTGAACAAAGAGGTGGCAGAGTTGGTTGTAAGATGCTTGGATTATCAACAAGTAAAAGCATAATGTAAGCATCCAGGTGGATTACTGCAAACAATTCCGATTCCAAAGTGGAAATGGGAGGTCATTTCCATGGATTTCATTACAAGTTTTTCGAGGATGTCTAGAAAACATGATTCTATTATGGTTGTGGTTAACAGATTGACAAAGGTAGCTCACTTCATTACAGTGAAATCTACTTATTTAGTTAGTGAGGTACCACATGTCTTCATCAAAGATACAATGAGGTTACGTGGTATTCCTAGGAAGATTGTGTCTGTTGGGTCCCTATAATACTAGTGATTACCCCATTACTATGGTAGTTGTACCCCTTATTTATATTGTTGTGCCCCTATTGCCCCCATATTGTTATTACTGTGCCCCATAGAATCCCTCTATTGTTATTTTTTGTGGCTTATTATTATTGTTAGGTCGGCTGGTTATATTGTGACTCCTTAGGACTCCTATATATAGAAAGGAGGTTTTGTCATTTGAATCATCCAAGAATTGTTCATTTGTGTAATGTAAAGGAGGTTTCCCCCTCGAAGAGGCTGAATTCTAAGGCGTTCGACTATCTTTTCTTTCTTTTTGGAAGCTAGTTTGATAACATAGAGCTTCTCTAGTCACAGCTAGAAGACTCTGATTTGTTCTAGACAATTTTCTCTTATCTTCTGGAGGCTTAGCCAATGAGAATAAATCTCAAATATCCTCGTGGAACATATCCAGAGCCAAAAGAAAGAAAATTAGAGAAATTCTTAGCTTTAAGCATATTGAGAGCTAGAAGGAATTCAAATATATAGGATTCCTATATGTCCTAAATGCCATTCTCCACAAGTATGCCAAAACACTCTAGTGAAAGTAAAAGGAAAGCTAGAACTTGGGGATCCAGATGGCTAAAATTGGTGGGTCAAATCATCCACATAAAGGAACTCTTATCTTCCATCCCCTTGTATCAATTTTCCTCTCTTCTCGCTTTGCAATATGTTCTCCACCATCTTGAACTCTATGTTAGAAAATTCATGTGGTAAAGAGGCAAAGGCTCTAATAAATAGTTCCATTTGGTCAAATGAGCTAATGTACAAGCTCCAAAACTTCATGGAGGGTTTGATATCATATACCCCATTCTAATGAATCATGACATTGGGTCCAAATTGACTTGGGAGCTCAAAACTCACCTGGATATCAGGTGGATACAAGTATTCAAAGTAAAATAGCTCAAACATGGAAATGAAAGAGATACTGACCTAATTTACACATCGTAGTAAGGATATCTGATATGGAAGCTTATATATATCTCAACTAATCTCATTATGACCACATCAACTAGATTATAGTGAATGGATCAAAAACCCACTTGTAGATTGATTCAATAATGTATCAATTACCTCTCCATAAAACAGAGTAACTGCAGCCCTTAAAAAACTTCATGTGCAATTCTAGGAAGAAAACGCTTGCTCACATTTATATATGGGATGACTTTGGTTGTTGGATAAGGTGAAACCTAGATGATCTCCATAGCAATATCCAAACCTTGTAAATATTTTGAAAGGAATATTAAGGGAAACAATCCCTTGAGCCATCATGTTGAAGATAAGCTTGGATGGAAATCTTTTGTCTACATAGTCAAGGATGGATACAAAAAAATTGTTTTTTGCAACACCAAATCCCCCCGAAGTTTTCTCTCTGGAAACACATATGGCATTCCAATGCCATACCTAAAGTAAGCACATTCTGTTGGATCCTCTCCCATAAAAAAAAATTGACTTTTGAAAACCTTAACAAAAGGGGTATTCAAGACCACTCTTATTGTCCCTTATGCAAAAAAAATGAAGAGTCAATCACTCATGTCTTCCTCTCATGCTCTACACCAAGCTCGTTTGGAACTCTAACTTGGGCCCTTAATCTCCTTGAATAACATGGCCATATGACCTTCTAGCTTTATTTTCTCCTTGGCAAAAGCACTATAATCCTTCTCTGACAAATCTAACCTCAAAAGAATTTGGGTTTTCCTTCCCAAATACCTTTGTTGAAAAATTTGGTTGTCAAGGAATAACATCATATTAAAAACTACTTCCACCTCTGAGACCCATTGCTTTGAAAGCCCTTTCCTATTATCTATAGCTCATATGTCCCTCATGTTTCATCCTTGATCCTTCCTTAGACCACCACAAGAAAATATGGATGGAATCTCTTCCTAGACTTGCAGAAATTTCCCCACCTCCACTCCCAGATCTTGTGTTATGGAAAATACATGGAAGTTATGTCTCTCTAATGAAGCCTTAAAAGATTAGAGAAAAAGGAATAATCAAGGGATCCTCTACTTTGATGGAGATTCTAAGAGTAACCCAGGAGTGGTAGGAGGGGGAGGGATTATCTCTAATCCAAAAGGAAAAAAAGTTGTCAAATAATCCAATGGGCTTGGAAATAAAACCAACAGTTAATTAGAAATGTATGGTCTCTTATTGGGCCTAACTCTAGCTCATGACATGGAAATTTCATAGATAATAATCTTGGGAGACTCTCTGATTACTATACAACATCTTATCAATGGTTCCTATCCAAAAGAATTTAGAGGGAGATCGTTAAGCCAATCTAGCCTACCTCCTTGAAGTGGATCAAAGGGAAATTAATGGTCAATGATATTGGTATATTATCCTATAATTTCCTAATGTTTTCCATGCATATATCCCCATGCCACTCCCTTGATGTTAAACTAAGGGAAAACATTAGCATTAAAGTAAATATTTTACGCGCCAAATTGGTAGGAATTGTGGTAGATGTTGCATGTTTGTCCCATGCATGAGAGGTTATATTTACTCCCTGCACCCCTCCTTGTCTCATACTGATGAGATCACCTCGTACTACTCCACCACATTAAACAATGATAAATTTGGCGAACTGGAGCATGTTGCACTTTAATGTCGATTCGATTGACATTGTAAGTGAGGGAAACTATTCCAATGTTAAATTCACAACTTGGTTCAACCCCTCTCACAATATCATCTGAGTAAATTATTCACAAGGGATCTGTCCATATCACCTCTTGTCATATTTTTGGCTCTTTCCTTTTAAGTCATCATGGTGTCTATAAATTTGGGCACCAAGAGTCTTTATAATGAGCCCTTTATGATTTCTAGCATTCCCAGCATCAACACGATAAGGCATTGGCTTCCCCACCCCTGCAGCTTGGTCAATTGGAGAAATTAACTCTTGAGCACCCATCCTAGGAATAAAGACAACAAAGAGAGAGCCTCATATAGTCATTGTAGCTCGGATTTCGAAGGTATTTTGTGTTTCCTCCAAGGTTGTATTTATAGCCCGCGCTCAGTTATTTTCTGGCCCCTTCTTCCCCTTGTGGTGAATTGCTCTGCATTGTTTTTCCTTTTTCAATTCGGGTCATTCTGACACCTCCTCCGACCATCTGTTCTGTTAAGATATTCCGACACATAGGAAATAATTAAGTATAACTTGGTCTAGTGTATAGTAAGGTAAAGTGTTTTTCTTCAGTATGTACTTTTTCTAACTTACAACATGACGATCACGATATGTTATAGACATGAAATCATTCGACAATTCATTCTCTCCTCAGTATTACCGACACTTGATCTATGGCTTAACACCCAATTGGTCCATGATCTCTATTTAAAGATCATGGGGGGTTATTTGTTATGTGACCATTCATGAGAGAAGCTTATGTAAATTTTCTTTCTTTTACATTAATAAATTGCTTGAAGTGGCCGCGTTGGCTCAGGCCATGGATTGTTTCCCTCTTTGAGGGTTTTAACCACATCAATAATATCGGTGTATTGATCTATGATCTATTTATGAGCAGTGCCCTTTGCATTTCTATCTAATGAACTTACCCTGTAAATTCCTACATGGTATCAAAGTTATTCGAGGGCCGCATCCATTGGTGATCAAAATCTGAAGCTGGTACAACTGCATTTGATTATCCTTTCCTAGTTCTACTATTTCTGATCGCTTTCAGGCTGAAAGGACTGCTCTATTGTGTTAGGAGCATCTGCTCCAGTGAGTAACCCCCTTTGTTTCACATGAAAAGGTTTCTAGTAGCCCTAGCTACGTCATTTTTAAGGACTAGAGGTATACCATCTTTATTTGCAGTTATAGTTATTTGTCTCTATATTTATTTCAGTTTATAGTCCTATATGTTTTTTTATTACCGCATCTACACCTTTCATTTGTGCGTATGCTCTTTGGCCTGCGACTCTATGCGATCTTGGAAAACTAAAAATATAAAGAAATAATTTTTCTCATGCGTATGCTCTTTTCTACTGCGGCTTAGTGTGATTTCGATAAATCAAAAAAATTGAGGAAAATATAGAGTTTTCGGCCAAATTTGAATTTAAGCCATAAGACTTGGATACTTTTGTTTATTCATTTGGTTTGTGTGGTTTTTTTTTTTTTTTTTTTTTTTTTGTAGGGAAAAAATAGGTTTTCAAGTAAGCACGCACCCCAAAGATTTAGCAAGGAATACTTTATGAGAATAAAGGCATTGGGTTCACATCTTTCTTTTTGTTGAGTTATTTTTTCAAAAAACACATGTAACTTATGTTTTAAAGTTACTTTATGTAAAATTCTTCTCACCCATTAAAAAAAGTGAGTCACTTATAATTGTAAAGTCACTTCATATTTTATTTAAATTGCAATTTAGTGGACAATTCATAAAGTACCATTGTAAAAGTGGCTTTCACTTATTTATAAAGTGGATCACATAAAGTAATATTTATTTTTAAAAGTGAGCTAATTATATTCAGTTTGGAAAGGGGGGAATTTTTTTTTTTTGTAAATATAATATTATCATCAAATTCCAAACATTCATGTGGTTCGTTGGCATCTTCAACAACCTTTCTTCAAAAATCCATAACTTCTTCATCCGGAAGTCGTTTTCAAAACCAATATTTTTTAATCGGCCTAATTTTTCGAGATCTTTCCATTTGAACACTTAGTTTCATCACACACACCTTCAATTTCTTTTAAAATGGAAATTCCATCCCTATTTATTCTTAATAGCACAAACTACTTCCAATGGCCATCCTACATGGTGGATTTACTTAGAAGTAAAGGTCTTTATAGAATAGCCTCATGACAAGAGTCTAAACCTCAAGATGAAGATACAAAATTCAAATGGGAAAATAAGCAAGATCAAGCACGTTGTTATAAAATTATATATTACGGAGCAGTGGTGGATTTGCTCTAATTAGTCTCCAAGTGGGAGATTGTTGGGTGTGGAGCCTAATTATCTTCTATATTCAAAGGCTTTAGCCGAATGTATACCCGAAGAAGACTGTACACCCCTCCACGCGGGTGTGGGGGTGACTTGTTCTCCCCCCCCCCCCTACATGGAGGTTCAGGGGGGTTGATCGCCCCCAACTGGTGGGTCCAGGGGCTCGGGGGTAGCGCCCCCGAAGCTAAAAACAAATGTAAAATTGCCTTGTAAAATTCTAGTAATTTCTATTCAATCTAGGCCATTCATTAGGTGGATGATCTGACAGTATAAGTTATGTTTAATTTAGGGTTTTTTGCCCTAGAAGGCAACCCCTTGTTATATATGAGGGAATTGTATTGCGTCTATGTATATCTGTATTCAGAGTGAGGAAACAAGAGGAGATTGAGAGTGAAGAGGGAATTACAACAGATCTATTGTAGGTTGTATCTCTTCAGTTTGCTGGATAATATAATAAAAGAAGGACTGGCTATTTCTCCATGGATGTAGCCCAAACTGGGTGAACCACGTATATCTATGTCTCTCTTGTTTTATGCGTTTTCTGTCTTTATATTTCTGCAATATTTTATGTGTTCCATTGCTCTGTAATATATAATTTTCTAACACTCCTGTGCCACTTGCGTCTCTGAATTCGCCCAAGGATGACCAAGGGAATTAGGAAACCATCCCCAATTCCCATCTCTTGTGGAACCAATTGTAACAAGTGGAATGACACTAATCAATCCCCATGGAGGACTCACACCCTTGCAAACATCTATAAAAGGATCTCCCATCCAAGAGATCAAGAGGTTGAATTGTTGTGAATTGCAAGTAAGTGCTGCTATTTTTAGTATTGAGGAGAGAGCATTGTATTCTCGTTGGTGTGTTCTTGCTAATTCATGAGGTGAAGAAGGATTGGTGCTGGGAGGATGGCGCTGGATCAGACAACCGGGTTGTAATTCTCCTTATTATTAATAAAGTTCTTCAGGATTTTTCCCAATTGATTGTGTAAATGTGAATGCTTTCATTTGTTCATTATATATCTGATTCTGTAATGTTTATGCTGTAATAAATCACGATGCTTTGATAGTTCTTTGTTGTTGTACTTGTGCAGGTACTCTCCAACCATGTTAAGTACGGGGAGGAGTTATTGGATCTGCCAAAGGAGAGAGAGATTAGGCAAGGGATCAAGCGAAAGTTCCAGGTTGGTTTTATAATATCTTTATCTTATCTATTACACATAGGAAAAATCATTGAATTGCTTTAAACTATTGTTTCTAAGGTAGCTACCAAACCTAGAGGGTTAGTCATTCAACAAGACACTAATTTTCCCATAAACATCCCACCGTGTGCCTCTAGTACTGGCGCAGAATATCACCCACTTGGGCATACTCTGGGATACCGTGGGTCAATACCTTGAGGTTCCGCGTGATCTCTTCCTCATTATCACTTCCTTCCTAATAAGGAGTGACATCGAACTGACAAGAAATATGCCTAGCAATCGAGGACATCTAGCAGGCCATTCTAGTCCAACATCTACATTCATAAAATTGAAATGTCACGAATACATATCTCCAAAAAACAATAAAAAACATCAAAATATTAAAAAATTGTTTGTTTTTTACCTTCATCATCAAATTCCTCCCCCTCTGGGAGTGGCATATCTGAATCTCAACGGAAGTCGGTACCACTGTAAGGCCAATCCTCCACTACGATCAGCTTTCATTGTAGCCATGAGAAGAAATTGGGATTATAAGACATCTGTTGGCCCCCACATACCCTGGGCATCAACTCGCTCCAACGGACCATCTATGGGTCTCGTGGCATTGACGAATCCACCTCAATTAGCTGGTATTGGAATAGCAGAACCTGCTCTAGGAAGAAGGTCACTAACACAAACCCATACCAAAACTGCTTCAGGTTTCCCACCTTAGCTTTTGATAACTGGCACTTCATGTTGATTTTCATAGATTCTGCCCAGTTAAAAATAGTGGGCATTGTTCACTCGATAGCATACACAAACTTCGACTTGTTAGTCTCATGTGGTGCTTGGGACCCATCCACTCTGTTGATGGTCAACAATAACACTCTCAACACAAGATCCCAAATAGTTGTGATCTTGATCTTGCCACTTTTGGATTTGAGAGCTTCTGGGCAATGTTCAGCAAGTAGAATGGACACACTTGCCCCAATCAGCCTCGACCCATATAGGTTGACTAGTTCCCCTCTCCGGGACAGTCCTGTGATGAAATAAATGTCTGAAGTCTCCAACTCTAGCTCTTGGTCACCGATGATGAAAATTTCCTGATTTATGTCCCAGAGACTAATCAAGTACCATAGCAGCTCGGGTTGAGCCCACATCGATGGTGTGAGAAAGAACTTGACGAGCCCACAGTTCTTCAAAGCCTCCAAGCAATTGGGATTAGCTATTACTTGAGTATTGATATCCTCATGCTCTCGTTCTTTCCAATCCACCATTTTCAATGATTTTCTTCCTACAAAAACCATTTAATCAAGTCAATGATCACCTTTTGATGGGAAAATTTGGATTCAAGCAATGGAATTGAGAAAAAAAACGTTTTTTCTTTGCTCATGGTGCCAACGTGACTCTTTTAAAAACAGTGGCGCCGATAGCACGATTGGTGGTTTTCTTAACCCCCGGTTGGCGTGGATCCGTGCGTCGACCAAGGGCGAAATGTTTTTGCCAAATCCTTCCCATGAAATCCAAAAAATAGATAAAAACAAGTAAAAATAGTATGAAAATGGATCTTAAGGTCTCGACTCTTACCTGCAGTTGACGGATTGGCAATTGACCTCTTGGATCTCCCGCAATATGATCCAGAAAAACTAGGGCACAAAAGGGTAAAAAGTTGTTCACATAAAGGTAAAATGGTAAATGGTAAAAAATAATTACTTTTTCCTCCTTGTTATGCATTTTTCATGAACATATTAGGGTTTTTAAAGTGTTTTTGACCTATTTTTCCCCAGAACTGCATATGCATTTACCTTTCTTGTGCAACGACAAGTGACGGATTGTTGGCGATGATACTCGAGTCCCATTTAAGCCCTTTTCCTGTTTCATAAAACTCAAATGAAAAGATCGCCAAGTATTTTTGCCTTTTGACTCGTTAAAGAAAATAAAATGGGGGGTCTGCTTTCAACTCTTTTCTAACCTTTTAAACATGAAAAGATTCTCGAGCTCTTGTTGTTTTAAACTCGTTAAAGGATGCAAAACGTCGTTTACCCAATATACGTTTACCCCTTTTTCAGGCTAGGATAAACTATTTACGAAAAAGGTACTCCTTGACTGAAATGGTCAAGCAGTTCTCTCAAGTATCGTTTTCTACTTTTTCGGGCTCAAGAGACACAAATGTACGAAAAGGGACCATGTGGATCTTTCTTTTCCGTATCTTTTTCAAACTCTCTAAACATGAAAAAGATATCTAGTTACACCTTTGTCGGACTCGTTAAAGCATTAAACGACATCGGATTTGTCACCATGTCGAACATGAGCTTCTCCTTCCTAGGGCTCATTAAACTTAGTAGGTCGGATCTTCTGAAGGATGAACTTATAGTGCAAGCACATGCTATCCCCTTCAATCCTGCGATCAAAAATAATTGGGGTACCTACTAGAAATGGTGGGGGAAAATTGGAAATCCAATTAGTCGTGTCACCAACTCACTCTTGAACATGACACTCTCTATTTCATGTCAGGTTGGGATATCCTCACTTCATCATTGGCTTTCCTGGGTTGGACCGTCCACTTGACCTTCCATTTGATCTCTTCCACATCATCATGACCACTGATCCGATGGATCCGAAAGCTGACAGACTCTAGAATTGTATCGCCGAGATGTTCAAGAGTTAGTCTCTCTGCAGTTACACTTACTCCTGATTCTCTGTACCATCTGAAATCATTTGCATCCCTTTGTCTATTGTCGATGATGTGGGATACATCATGGCCCTCCTTCGACATGGTCACTTCCTGTCAACTTCAGCTCATTATCCAGGAAGCTAACTGAGAGACTCCCTTCTAGTACCTTGGAGCTTGCATTCCCCAATAGCAAGTTCTTCGCACTCGAAGACAAGTTCACACTATTGGCTTTCGATCGAGTGATTTCACGGGTGTTCGACATCAGTTCCTTTATTCACATTCCATGAACTGTGCTACTGGTACCTTGAGATTCATTGTCATTATTGGTGGTTTCTCTCGCGCTTGTTAATGGTTCACATCATTGACCGATAATCAAGCGACTTATTAGCATGTTCGACTTCAACACATTCATTCGCATGTTAGGTTTTGTACTTTGATCTGGTCGTTTGGAGCGTAAGACCCTGGGCTAAGGTTACACAAGTCTAGGTTGTAAGGTGATGTGACATGGTCATGTTGATATACATGTCCCTTTCAGATGGAAGGCTGCGACCATATCATGAGTTATTATATGTGATCCTTCTCATTATTAGATGGTTGCGACCATACCTTGGTTTCATTATGATCCTTTCTGCTGGATGGTTGCATCCATGCCTTGGATCCATTTACATGATCGTTCTCTGGATGGTTGCATCCATACCACAATTCATGTATTATTATTCATAGTTTTCAGTGATGTATATGTATCTATGCTTGCTTGCAGGTTCTCTGATGACGGACTTTGGTTACCTGCACGCACTTGTAAAGCATTTCACTCCTCACTCTAGTTCAGCCTTCATGCGTTAGGGGGAATCTATTACACAGAATTTTGTCACTTTCCCTGTATTCCCTATCCATGATCCTGGAGGACCTCTACAGTGAACCCCACATGCTTTCCTCTCATGAAGAAACTCCCATTATGTCCCTCTTCATGAGCATAACAATTCCCTTTTGTATCATTTACCAAAAATCTTTTGTTTACCCTAGTTTACAAGACCAACGCTAATGACCCGTGTCCTCCTCTCCTCGATATGCAGGAATTACAGTTGTCCCTAGCGTCGATTAGATCGACTGAGCCCTTTCTCAATTGTGGCAATCCTCTTTTGGAAATTTTTTTAAATATGGATTCAAAGCTTCCAGCTCTAGAAGCTTCGTAACGGAAGTCTGGTAAATGGTTACACCAGATGGAGTCGAGGAGGTCAGTTTAGGCTCCTTTCCCCTATTATAATGGAACTAATCCAAGAGATAAGGCCTTCTCCCATGAGAAGAGGAACTTTCTCCCATACATCCAAGCTATATAAACCTCTCTTTTTCCCAAGCAAAATCTAGTTTTAGTTTGGAGTTAGAATAATCAACAAGACATATATAGTCTGAATCTTTCTAGTGTATGTTTGAGGGAGAATAGTGTGTTTTGGTGTGATTTGAGACTAGAGGGAAAGAGGCCTTAAAACCTCTATTGTTGGGGATGTCCATGAAGTGTTAGCAGAAGTGTGGGAACCCGGATATGCCAGAGGAGACCAGCAACGTCAACGCACCGGTTGTAATCTCTTTTTGATTTATATAAATGCAACTATTTATTGATCTCCTACATGAAGTGTCATTTTACATCTTTATGGCTTAATGTTCCTTTACCTGTTAAGTAGGCTTAACATAATATTGTATGTTATTACGTTTGTTGTTTGTTGTTGTTTCAGGTGTTCGAAGGAAGGAAACGAATGATAGTTGGAGCGAGGAAGCATGATCATCACCAAGCGGAATAATGTTCTAAGTGGGAGGCCCTCTTAATTGATTCTAGCTTAAGGAAATCTTCCACAGATTGTCTATTTGTGACTAGACCCACTCTCTCGGGCTAGAGGAATTGTTTGTGTCCGCACTTAGAATTTACCTGCATCACAATGCAAAAATAAACTCAAACCATTATCAAAGTAGTTTACCATTATGCTTACTACATTCCTAAAGTTTTCTCTCCCACCATACGAGTTGTGCCTCCTAGCTGAAGAGACACCAGTTGAATCTTTGCTTCATCCTCTTCAATTTGTTGTATATGGTAGTAGACTTAAATCTATCTAATCCAATTGTTTAGCTTTTCTACATTAGATTCTCCATTAAACATGGGTAAATAAAATTTCATATATAACCTTAAAAATGGATTTTAGAAGCATTTTTCTAATGACTATTTGAATGATGAAAATGAGGGGAATAGGAAGATTTTGAACTTGAAGATAGAGATTCAAGAGGTTCTCCACTTCCTTGGTGTACTAATGCAATGTCTTCAACTAGAGCTCCCTCCTTCTTTCCCTCTTTTTCCATTCTCCTTTCGTAATTTGCAAACATATTTTTCACCTAATCTACCATTTGGTAGAAGGCCTTGTGGAAATCCGGCTCATTCTCTATGCACATGTCACTATCCTCCATTTTCTTTCTTCATGTTGCATGTCTAATCTTGAGGTTAACATACTTGAATTTTCCTTCACCCTTTTTGAGTTGGGCCCTAGTAAGCATCCATATTCAAAACTCACATTAAAGAAGATTGTTATGATACCAACATGATCTGGGATCTTTCCTTCAGTGATGTTAAAAAAATTGCGTAAAGAGTATGAAAATACCATAAATGCAACATCCATGAAAAAGAAGCACAAAAAAAGACAATATAGATAATGCACCAAGGTTTGTTAATAAATTTCATTCACATTGTGTGAGCTATGTCACTTGGCCCAACTTCAAAGTGGAGAGGACTCTCTATTATCTGAGAAAAATAATGGAAAAATACATATCAATACCTCACTTATGGAAATGACCCAAAAATCCACTACTTAGATCCCAATTCTTACTGCACCATGGATTCCTTGTGAAATTTCTAAAAAAATGAGTATAAAATTAATCAGGTTCTAGAACTGTCACCTCCTCCTCAAATTTCATGCTAAAATAAATCAAAATATACCTAGAATATTCCTTGGAAGATGCCCAGAATATGCTACAAAATATTTTGAGAATATTTCTCATGATTTGTGTCCGCGTTGGACCCCCCTCGCCTTGCCACCCATCGAAACTTCATTGCTTGCCTCTCAGAAATTGTGGCCCTTCCTTCTAACCTATATTTGAATGGGGCATTATATAAATATTGTTGTGCAGATAAAACAAGGGCCACATGGTGGCGCATTGATTGGCATGCCAAAAATGGGGCGTTGTTGGTGGTGGTCCTGGGATCAAACCCTGGGGGACCCCAACTTGGTATGTGTTATAACAAATGTCTTAAATGGTTTGTTGGTTCAACCCATTATGTGTGTGTGTGTGTGTGTGTGTTAAAACATTATGGTGACCAATTTGTGTGTTCAAACCTTTGACCTCCCACATCAGATGACAAACCAAGTTGCTCTGATGCACCCATGGTTTGGTTGGGCCCTGTTGGCTGATAGTTGATTGCCTAATAGCACCATTTGATTGGGCCACATGGCGCCTTCCCATTGGTGCAATTATGTGCCCAGACACCCATATTTTTTCATGTCGGGCCATGTGGAGTGTCTAGTGGGTGACATGTGGTGCCTCCTGAGGTTGCCACATGGTGCTTCCTAGGTGTGCCACATGGCAAAGTCAGTACCAAATTTTTGCGTGTTTATACAAATCTTCAAATGAGCATAACTTTTTCATACATAATTAGATTGAGGTGTCATTTGCATTGTTGGAGTTGTCTCGATGAGATATATGACTTGGTGCTAGTTTTGATAATAGTTTAGACTTAAAATTTTGAGCCCTTTTGGATCTTGCTAGATCAAATACTGAATATAATGGTTTGTAAGATTGCTCCAATCAAGAATCAAGACTTGTTATAGTGGTTTGTAGAATCAAGATATGTTACAGTGGTTTAAAAGTAAATATATGGCATAAGAGATATGGGGAATTATTTATTTCCATTAAACATGTATATTATTATCATCCTACAATTATGTTATATGATGAGTTAACATTTACAAGAAGTGCAATATCATAGCTTATATCAAGCCATGAACTCTCTTATTAGTATCCATCCTGCAATCTAATCACATGGTCATGTTTTCGGTGTTGAAGGTGTTGCAAAAGTGCTTGAATTTGTTGTGATGAAGATAGCTGCAGACTTGAGAGAAGAACCTTGAGTTTTTCTTAATTCAAAGAACAAACACAAATTAAAGCATGGTTATTTCATTTGAAACCCACTTTTTAAAGGAAAATCAAATTTTGTAGCCCTGATTTCCAATGGGTAATCAATGTTTGTGCCTTATGGCATGAATAAAGAAAATTATGGGCCTTGACTTACGCAATCATTATTGTTGGCTTATGTTAATTCAGGTTTTTGAATAGTACGAGGTCCATTTGCCTTGGCTTGATCTTCAAAATTGGAAATGAATAGGTAGACCACAAAGAGACAAACCTAGAATACAAAGACACAACTATTCTCTTTAAATCCCTGCATTGGAATACAAACAATCAATAAGTTATGTATATAAAAAGATGGATTTTTGGATAGTGAATCAAATTATATGAAACCATCTTCATGAAAGGGTTAAAAGATTGATAAAAAAAATTTGATATTGGTCATTTAAAAGACACAATTACTGATTCACCACCCCCTAAGTAATTGCTTAGTTTTCAACAATTATCTCATGGAATATTAGGGGCTTTAACTGTAAAGGTAAACATAGGCTCCTTAAAGAGAAATTCAAATCTGAAAACTCTTTAGTGATGATAATCCAAGAGACTAAATCCTCTAGTGAGACCCTCTCTAACATAATAAGCAAAAGGGTTAGTGCTTGTTGTATGACTTCCACAAATTTCCAAGGGCATTCTAGAGCCCTTGTTATAATATGGAATTCCCAGGAGATTTATGTCTTAAATATGTTTTTTTCTTTCTACATTCTTACTGTCCAATTTCGGCTAATAGGATATGTTGATACCTACTTTATCTATAATGCATATGGTCCAATGTGCTTGAAGGATACATATGTTTTCCTCCAAGTAATTCCAAAAATACACAATCTCATGTGCCCCACTCCTTGGATCCTTGGCAGGGATTTCAATTTAATTAAATCACTAAATGAGAAGTGTGGAGGTGTTAGGTGGCTTGATGCAGATTCTTCTCTATTCATGTGATAATGATATATTTGCACCTAGTTGATCTTGCTACCATTAATGGAACTTTCACTTGGAACAATTGAAGCAGAGGGGCACAACCAGTGCCTTCAAAATTGGATCGCTTTATAGTCACAAAATATATAATGGTTTGGGACATATTTCTAGAGGCATCCATATTATCGAGCCATGGTTCAGACCGTTGGCCTGTATGCTTGAGCATAGACATCCAATCTAGGACACGCAAATTGATTTTTTGTTTTGTGAAATATGGCTTCAACATCTTGATTCTCAAGAAAATATCAAGCGATGGTTTGGAGAAATCAATGCCTAAAAGAATCTTCCATGTATAAAATCCAAAGAAAATTGAAATACTTCAAATGACATCTCAAAGACTAGAACAAATATAAATTTGGAAATATCCTGGAGGAAAAATGTAAACTGAAGAAAAAAAATGGATGACATACAACAATAAGCCATTTTATCCTTGCACTCTAATGCTTTAATCAAAGAAGAATACACTACTCTCACCAAACTTGGGGAGTGCAAGAAACAAGAAGAACTCTTATGGCAACAAAAATCAAGAGTTCACTAGCTTAAATGACGGGAGAGGAATACAACTTTTTTTCCATAAATTAGTGCTCCAACATCATCACCACAATCGTATATCCTCCATCAAAAATTTTGTAGGTGACAAATTGCTTGACTTCCAAGAGATCACCCAAGAGATTATTCACTTTTATCAAAACGTTTTCTCTAAACCTTCCCAAAATAGGTGAAATGTAATACACAATATTACAAAGAACATACCTTGTCTAGTCGTTACTAAATCATAATCAAGCCTTACTACGTGGAATCACTTAGGAGGAAGTGGAAGCATATGTTAAAGGGACAACAGGCAACAAATCCCCTAGCCCAGTTTGTTTGACCATAGAATTTTTCCAATCTTGTTGTCCCATAGTAGGCCAAGAGGTTTGGTTCACAGTGGATGAATCCAAGAGAACCCACTCTATCCTCAAATATCTTAATTCTGCCTTCCTTACATTAGTTCCAAAGAAATACAAAGTGGAGGATCCTAAATGATTTAGACCCATCACTCTTTGCAATGTTATATACATGATTATAATTAAAATCATTAACACCTGTCTCAAGCACCTCCTCCCTAAGATGATATCATCTGAGCAAACTAGTTTCATGGAAGACCACCAAATCCTTGATGGTATCATGGATGTGCATGAATTCATCCACTCTATCAAAATACCGCGAAAACTTGCTACTTAATCTTGACCTTTTCAAAATATTTTGATAAGATTAACTAGAAATACTTGTTCCACATTATCAAAGCTTTAGGTTTCTCCCCAGACTATATAGAATGGATCAATAATATTATAACCTCTTCCTACTTCTCCATCCTTGTTAACAGATCTCCCTCTACCTGATTTAAATATTCCTATGGAATCTATCAAGGTGATCGCCTTTTGTTGCTTCTAAATCCTAGTCGTGGAGGGGTTGGGGTGATCTCTTAAAAAAACGATCTCCACAAATTCACTCAAAGGTCATCACCTTTTCTATGATGACCTTCCCCTTTCCCAACAACAATTTGTAGATGACACATTCAGCAGTGGGCACTCCATATGTCTCATAAGCCCATGAGTTCCTTCAAATTCTACATATTTTTCCTCTTTCCTCAAATATGCATGTTAACAAATCTAAATTTCATGTTTTTTTCTTCAACACTCCTTTCCATGTGCAATGACATATAACCCATATCTGGGGCTTTCAAAAAGGAAAGCTTCCTTCAAAATATCTTGGAGCCTCCTTCGTTGAGACCTCATTGAGGTGGAGCCTATGGGAGGATCTCATATCCAAAATTAATAGTAAGTTGGAAGGATGGGTCCTCCACTCTTTGAATATTGCAGGTATTTTAGTCCTATTGAAAGTTGTGCTTCAATTCCTCCCCATATACTTGTGTTCAACATCAATGGAACCATCCTCAATCCTTTAGTGATCCATAAACTACCATGGATATTCCACTGAACAGTTCATCACGCACAAATATGAGAATATTATATTACAAATATGAAATTCTACAATATTACAGCTTTATTAGGTTTCTGGATATGTAGATTTATTGTTAATAATGCACACATGTGAATGAAAATTATTTAGAAAATAGAGAACGACAAAATAAAAGCTCACACATACATATAACACAAGATATGCTCTAGGAAACCCTTTCAGGAGAAAATCCCAACTGGAAGGTGAGGTCACTCTGCTCTCTTTCTCAGAATGGAAATATGGTTGCAAGTACAAAGAATTATGGCATGTGGCCCATGGGCTTCTACAGTACACAAATCCTCTTTGTATGCTCTACCTCCTATCCCTATTGGATATTTTTTCTCAACGATGGAACAAATGCACTCAAAATAATGGAATCATGTTTCCTCCTAGTGGTCTGGTTATAACATATCTTGATGGCCTACTAGTGGTTTTACCCTAAAAAAATTACCCTAAAAAAATGTCGTTTTATGCCTCAAAATGATCCTGAAAGGTTTCAAACCTTGTTTATCCAAACTAGGCCATGTCGGTAAAAGGGTCTCATGAGTTGATTCCTCCACTTTTTCCATTTTGAAAGCATCGAGATGGATCATTTAGGAACTCCAGTGAATTTAGTGAAAATTCCTTGGGGGGGGGGGCTCCAATTTGGAATGAAAATGGTTCCTAATGGGATGGGGCAAGATTTTCAAACCAAAACTCAAAGGAGGGCTTGACCTATGAGACCCCTGGACCATGGTGAAAGTCTTAGGTGCAAAAATTTGATGAAATGGATCTGGGGGGGCGATCTATGGAAATGTATTTGGAATCATAAATACACCTCGTACACTCCATCATAGCTCCTGATCTATTTACACACCTTAGTAAATGGTTCATCTATATGGTCCCTAGCCAAGGGAGGTATGCACTTTATGCAACAACATTGTTTCTGGGAAATTAAGGATGGCAACTTTGCCATGTCCTCGGAGCAATCCTGCCAGGAATTCCCAAAGCTCAGTGAAAACCAATAGCTCAATAGTATGAGGGAGAAAATGAAAGCCTAGGGCTTAAACAAACTTGTTAATTATTGGCACAATATTGATACCACTCCTCAATGGTGTGAATGATTAATTCTATTAGAATCTTAGGATTCTACTCTAGTAGAATACCATTAGCATTAGTTTTGAATCAATCTTCAACAAAAGTTGATACCTATCTCTAATTAGACAAACAAACACACACTGGACTATACAACAAAATGCGCTTTTTCTATTCTAGAGGCTTATCATTTAGAAGTAACTCACCATGCACTACCTACAAAATAGGTATGGGTGAAAATATGGAAGCAACACCCTTGGCTAAAAACATTTATTTTATGTGGTTGTTGTTTCAAAATAAAACTTTAAAATGGGACAATTTACTAAAAAAGATTTATCAAGGACCATCCAAATGTCCCCTATGCCTTCTTCACTCACAAAATATGGAGCATCTCTTTAACAGTTGCACCTATGCATCCAATCCTTGGGCACATATTGAAGACCACCTTTCCAACTCAAATAGAGACCCCTTCAACATCCGCAATGCCATTGATCATTTGTGTGGTTATCCATTTTCCAACCTAGTTCTTAATTACATTTGGATGCTCGCCCATAATTTTATTCTTTGGGCAATTTGGAAAGAGAGAAACTAGAGAATATTCAAATATTCTTATATGCTTGTCAACCCTTTATAGAAATTTATGCTAGACAACATAAAAAAAACCATTCTTTCGTTCCCCTCGTATTCCTCTGGCTATAAATATTAAGGACACGAATCTCAACTCCTCCATCGTTAACACATCGTTCCCTCCTCCCTCCTCCATGATTCACCCTCCACTCACCCCTCGTTACACGCCATTCCTACTTTAGGTTCCCCTCCCTCTCCAGCTTTCCTCAAACTCAACTTTGATGGAACTTAGAAGGGGAATCTAGATCTAGCTATATTTGGGGATGTCATAAAATATTATAGAGGATATCCACTCTTTAATTACTCATAATCATTGGGTATTAACAGTAATAATGTAATGGAACTCACTAACCTATAAGCGAGACTGGAAATAACTTGAGCACAAGAGTACTCCAAAGTTTTTGTGAAAGGTGACTCTCAAATTACAATCAACATGATCTGTAAGCTACAAAATGACACGCCATGTTCATAAAGTCTTCGTAAGTTTGTGTCTTGAAGCACTCATCTACAAGGCCTTGGTCCTTATGGCCCACATCTCGGTCATCATCCTTCCTACATTCGACGAACAAGAAATAAATTAGCATATATGTGTTAGCTAACCATGGATGTATGGACTCTCTAGCAACACTACCATCCTCATGGAACCTCTTGCGAGAGTCCCCCCTCAAAGACGAATGCTATAAACTTATCAAGAAGAATAATTGTGTCCCAGATGGGGTGTTGTTAATGCAAAAGGAGGGGGGCTACCACAACCCCACCTAGCTAAGAAGCAAGGAGACGTGGAAACATGCCCCCATAATAAGTTTGATGAAAAACACACTATTAGTATCTTACATGAGGGTACTTGTACACAGGCTCATCAATCCCAAGCCTGCGCATTACTACAAAATTAAATTTTCATCGTCTTGCTAGGATTGTCACATCCTTACTTCTGTGAAACTAGTTCCAACACAATTATACCCATGGACCTCTTCCTAGTGGTAACTATCTCATTTGAAGTGACAACATATCCTTTCCATTGCCTCAATTCTCACTTCAGCTTTGGTTAGCAAGAACTAGGGGCTCTAGCTAACCTATTTTTTATCTCTTAACTCAACACTTGTTTCTCCAATTTTAGTTCTACCCCATGGTTTCAGAAATAGATAGGCTCCCCCCATCATTTGGAGTTCCAATGGTGATTTCCATTTGGCCTCCTGAATTATTGACTTGGTTTTGTTATTTCCCTTTCTAAGATCATCTAGTGTGCATGCAGGTGCACACGCTGAGACTCATGATATAGGGTTCTACTGCATGCCAGAAACTAGAACCTGTGGGTACCGGACCCCTACAACAGATGTCACCTTGAGTGTATTTTATTTCACACTTTTCTATTCATTTGATTTTTGTTTCTAGTCTTAAGTTTCTTATTGTCAACTCTCCCAATTGCATTTTCCATTTTCCCTCTGTATTCCTCCCATTCTACTCTTGAAGCTTTGTATTCTTTCCCTTTTCCTTCACTCACAAGTTATCATTTCCTCTTGGAAGGCTACACATTTTCCCTCATCCTCCCTCACACTCACACTTCCTTTTTTAGACAAGTTAACTACTCTCCTATCCTATAACTTCTGGTTTCATCCATTTCTCTATTATCATGCAATTTTTCCTCCTTACGTGGCACTCCCTGCTAAGCCCTTCGCTTATCCACTCATCTTCTTGATGGTCCACTTTTGTATCTTTATTTATCCTTTCGATATGCCATGTCAGCGATGTTATGATGAATTTATGATTGTGAATAGAAGTATCTTCCCTAGACCTAGTGGACTGGTCTAAAACAACAGAAAGCAAAGGATATAATGTTCCCCTTAGATAATTTTAATAATGGAAAGAGGCTTACTTGGAATCTTTCACAACCTCTTCTCTCCTCTCAGCTTGTAAGCAACAATCATAGCACTGATTGCTATAATTAGAACCTACACATACAACAACAGAAGCCAAATATCTACATCTATGTAGCATTATCCAATTACTCTATTCAATGGATTAGCGAAGCATTGAAATATATGAATGTAAACAGAACATAACACATATAGGAAAATGATTTACTCTTTGTATTAATATGAATAGGATAGATTTTACAATCAATAATAGTAGCTGATCTTGTAGAGAACTCCCCAAGTTGACATCTCCTTCCTTGTCACAAAGCACACCTCAATGTCACCCTAATGCATGAAGAAAATGACTCTCTTATATTCAAGGCAACAACATGAGGGCATGATCAGTCTCCAAAATCCAACCCTGATGTTATAGCTAGTTGTAAATTTATAGGAGATGGATGCTAGTTTAGGAATTCTTATCCATTTACTAATCTAGGCTTGAGATCCACTTAAGAGGGGAGGATGAGCTCAAGAGATAAGAGGTGGAATCTCCAAGGTAGGATCAGATTGGATTCGAATTTCTTATCCAAGGTAAATGGTTGAAACAACTCTTGGAAGCTTATGGAAGAGGAATTTTTGAGATTATTTTTAATTTTCCTGAATTTCTAGAATCAACGTACCCCCAACAAGGGACAACCTGTTTCTAATCAACATTGGTGCAGAAGGAAGCAACCTATTGAATGCAGGTCCCTAAAGGTGCAGGGTGTGTTGGGCCTTAAAATCATTGAAATGAAGCATCTAGACCCATAAACTCAGGGATTTGGAAGATTCATGCTTAGGGATTTAGATAGGGATGATGACAAGGTGTTCACGAATGTGGATTGATCTCATTTATAGGCCTATTGATCAAATGCAACAAAATGACATAACAGATTGCCCCCTAAAGTGAAAAGTCAGAATTCATAGTTGATGACAAAAGTCCTTTACCTTGTGACAAGTTCAAATCAAGAACAATTGGTCGATACCATCATCTCTTACAATACATTTACATCATGATATCTTTTTTGAGGGCGGCAATACCCATACTCAACACATAAGCTAACATTACATGTACAATGATCAATAAGTCACGCCCATTGATGATAAAGTGTGGATCCATGATTGGATGACTGTCTATATGATCATAGCCATCATTCTTTGTAATCTTGCATTAATCCTGAAAACGAAGCCCGGATGGATGGAACTAGATCTAGGGTCTTTTGTCTCCTTCACTCGATCATCCAACATACGAGTCTAACCATGTGAATAGAGGAGCTTAAGTCAAACATGGAAGACACCATCTATTTACCATCTAATGATGTAAGTCATTAACAGATGTGATAGAATCGACGAATGATGTTAATGGCTCTCAAGGTACTACAATACAATCTGTATGGTGTGAATGAATGAGTTGCGGTTGAACACGATACAAAATATGTCGGTCAAAGGAAAATGATGAAAACCTATCACCGAGAGCGAGGAAACTTTCCATTGATGTATATAAGTCCGAAGGTACTAAATATGATTTTCTAATTCTACTTCCTGAATAATGAGTCGATGTCAAAAAGAAGCGAGCTATTGTTGGAGGGCCTTGATGTATCCCCCATCAACAACACGAAACGAGTGTCATGATTTGAGATAGAATGATGCTAATGTGGAATTGGTTCAGGAATGGAAGACATGGAATGAAGGCTTAAGAGTATTGTAGCATATATCAACTGAATGACTTCTCTTGAACATATCGGCGACAATGAATGGAGTTGGCAGCATTGACCCAAAACTGAAAGTGGAGGCTTTGATATGGTATGATGAACCAAAAGACAAACAAATTTCCCAACCCAACAACCACGGAGATGAATTAGAAGAGTTTCATGTTCAAGATAAACTCACAGCCATTAATAGGTGGAGTACATTGTTTTCCAATTTTCCCCAACCATTTCTAGTCACTACCTCCTTATTTTTTAACAAGCTTGAGGAGGATAACATATGCTTGATTTGTAAGTTCATCCTTCAAATGAATCCCTTTGAGTCTGTTTAATGAACATTGAGAAGGAGTGGTTTGAACCCGTCATGTTCAACGAGTCTATATTTGTTTGATGTTTTTATGAGTCCAACTAAGGTCTAACTTGACATCTTTTTCATGATTAGAGAGTTTGAAAAAGAGGCGAAAAGGAAATATTCAAAGGTTCCTTTTTATAAATAGTCTCTTGAGTCTGAAAAGGTAGAAAACAATACTCAAGAGAACCTCTTCGCCATACTTGAATAAGGTATTCCCTTTTCGTAAATAGTTTATCTCAGTCCGAAAAAGGGTTAAACTTATACTAAGTAGACGTGTTTTCATTTACTTTAACAAGTTCGAAAAGACAAGTGCTCGACAATCCTTTCATATTTAGGGAGTCTGAAAAGAGCTTAAAGAGGACTCCTCCTAGAGGAATGAGTGGTATAAAGGATAGCAATTGGTTATGGTCATGATGGAACTTCTCAAAAATCATAGAGGTTAAGAGGCTAACTAATAATACCACTCATTGCAGTGATTCCTTGGGAAAGGGTAAAAAAAAAAGGTGAAAGCATATGATCAACCAAGCAGATGGTGACGATGGAATGAGAAAAACAAGGCTTATTTGGAAAAAAATAGCAATCACAAAGGATACCATGAGAATGGTTTCATTTTTACACAAGCTTGAAACATGGGAAATTATGCTTGATATTGGTTTTATTTTCAAACAATATTGAAACAAGGAAAAACTATGCTTGAGAGTGGTTTCATTTTTAAATAAGCTTGAAACAAGGAAAACTTGTGCTTGAAAGAGGTTTCGTTCTTACACAAGAAAACTATGTTTGATATAAATTTGCATGCCCCCATCATAATAACTCAACTCTAGGCACATGCCCCCCAAGCTTCATTTCATTCACCCAAGTAGACTATTGGTTACTAACAGGTGGATGGAATGAAGGTTCTTTTATGAGATCAAGTGAAAGACTCGACTAATAATTTATGAGATTTAATCGAAGACTTGAATTGGAAGGGAGTATGTTTCATTTTTTAACGAGCTTGACATAATCCTCTCATTCCAATGGCATAGGGGGAGAATCCTCTCGTTCCCAAGATACAAGGCGAAATCCTCCCATTCCCACAACATAAGGAAGTAGTTCTCCCATTCCCAATACACAAGGGGGTAGTTCTCCCATTCCCATGACACCCCCTCAAAGTAGTATGGTCACTTCCTTTTATTCGAGTGGACCGTCAAGATATCGTCTTCCTCCTTACGTGCCCTTATAGATTATAGTACATGCCTATAACATGCTTGTACCTGGCACATTCATAGACAAAGGCGCGTTCTTTAGTATTATACCCTCAACTGCTTGGACATATTTCTCTTCCTGTTATAGACATTTTTGGGCACTTTAACCCCAATCATAAATGTCCATAAACTGAGGGCTCCTAAGTCCCTAAAAGTGTTGCTTCACTGCCTAAAGGAACAAGGTCAGCTGATTACATCATCTCCCAGAAGTTCTCCACTAAAACCTGCTCATAAATGGTCAAAACTGGACCATACTGAAAACCCAGTGTAGAGGGTGCGATGCATATCACCTTCCCAGTGTATAGGGTGTGATGCATATTGAATGGCTCCTCTGTAGTGTGCGATGGTCGGGAATGGACAAATGGCAGGGACAAAATGAGAGGTGGAAGATCATGGAATCTTCCATAAGCTCCCACTTTGACACTTGCCTCTCTGTTTTCGACCAGGGATGAGTAAGAGATCATCATTCTCCAAGTGGAAGTAGGAACTATTAGAAAGAGGAAATTAATCAAGACCCTAGAAGATGAATCACCTCCCTATAATCATCTATATATGGATCCCTCATCACGGAGATCCAAAGGCTGGAATCTTGTATCTTGTAGAGAAGTGTTGTTGGTTTTCTGGTGTATATTCATAGTGTTGGGTGATTTAAGCTTTACTTGAGGTGAATAAGGGCTTTCTAGCTGGAGGACGATGTTGGGTCAGAACATATGGTTGTAATCCTCTTGCTACTTTTCATCTTAATAAAGTTATTCAAGTTTTCCTCCATATTCTTGTATGTTTACTTATATATGCATTTGTATGGTTAACACACATCTGGTCCTGTGTTATTTTTATGAATATAGATCTTGTTCTTTGATGTAGTATGTTGTTGTGATTCCATAGGTGCTTCTTTGAAAGCTGGCAGATGAATAAGAGCGGCGAAGGCTCTATTTAGGAGGAAAGAGGATCAAACACAACGAAATCAAAGCACAAGACTAAGGTTGGTCTCCTTGGTTCCACTGTTAATCTATTTTCATAAAGGAAACAAAGTAGACCTTTACTTGTTTGTTTTCTAAGATAGCTACCAGTCTTAGTGGGAATAGCAAGCATCCGAGTGACACTATTCCCATAACAAAAATGGCGACTCCACTGGGGAGCGACTAGAGTTTGTTAGTCTATCTTTGTTTTCTTTTATAAAACTTACGACGAGCCTGAAGCCAAGCCAGCTAGCCTTCGAATTGCATTTGCTATACAAATGCAAAGTAGATCAATATTGCTTCAGTCTATCTCCGTGTTTTTTTTATGAATTAAATAATCGATCTGCAAATAGTCTAATTGCCCTAAGTGGTGGCTCTAGTAACCTCCTTAGATCACCCCTGTGTTTTACATATACTGAACATCACTTACTCGGTCGAAACCCTTGAACTGAATTGCAAATTGTGAGTAAAAACTCATTTAAAGTCTCGCACTGGTACCATTTCACCCTGCCTTCAAAGCATTCTGTATGCATCGCACTTCTCGAGTGCAGTAGGTGCATTGCATACTCAATTCACTGTGTAACAGGTGCGATGGTCAGGGAAGGTTAAATTTACCTTCAGACTTTGGGTTTTTCTTCACTATTTTCAGTCCTATTCGGGAGTTTTGTTGTCTATGGTCAGTGTATCTTTGTGAAAACCCCCTTCTCTTACATTATTCTACCTCCATAGTGCAAAGAATTGTAAGTGTTTTTATGTATTCTGTGCCATTTTTAGTTCTCTTTTGCAAAAAACTAGCACAGTCGAACCGTCATTTCTTGATCTGAAAGTGTCGTAGCTGTCGTTTTCAGTTTTAGAAGACAATCCCATTGTTCTTGATAGTCAATTATACAGTTAGTATTGCATATGATTTGAATTAATAGTTTTAAAGTGTCGAAAAGCAATTTTCATTTCGAAGTCACAAAGTGTCTCTCTTACCTTCACTTCATTTTGAAAAGAAATTTGTTGAGTATTGTCACTTTGAAAATAATTCATATTTTCACTTAGCTTTCTTGTCATCATTCATACATTAAGAAGGCTGAAAACAAATACATGCATGTGCATTTTCATTTTGACTCCTTGGTTTGATTTAGGACAGTGCATTTAGCGTGTGCTTTGTGCTCTTTTCTGAAAGATTCTTAACTTTCTTTCCTTAGTAGCTAGGATTTTCATTGTCAAAAGAAGATTAAACATTTGTTTATCATCTTAGACTACATTTTAGGAATTGTATACACATCACGTGGTGAACCTGAAAGGCAAATTTTTAAGCAAGATCAACTTGAAATAAATTTAATGAATCTAACAACGCTTTGGAACCTAACACACAACATCTAGAGGTCTAGGCTAGAGACGTATTCCGGTGTTGTAAAACTTGGTAACTATTGTTTTCATTGTTGGTTGGGTGATTCCTCCACTCTGAGACGGCAAGTTCCAGTACGGACTTGTGCTCCCACGTACCGTTGAGTATATTTTGGGAGACCACAATAGGCTGCATCCTTTATCCTTAGGAAGTCGTGTCTGCCGCCCTATCGATCGCAATGCACTGAACACAGCATTCGGGAATATTGACTGTCGTACCGTAAAAATTATTCTGCAGTTTTGCGATTGGTTTGGTAATCCCCTCTGCCTAGATCTCCAGAGAAGTCTATTTTGCTCCTTTTCAGACTCCTTAAAAGAAAAAGGTCCTCTGAGCACTTGTCACTTCAGGCTCAATAAAAATTGAAGGCGACTAGAGTCATCTTTTGTTTTTTCTCGACTCTTTAAAATTGAAAAAACAAGTTGTGTCAAAGAGTCTAAAATTCATTTAATTTGAAAAACATTTTCCCCTTTTATTTTGAGTTGATCAAGTAATCCGTTATTGTGGAAGAAAGTCAATCAAAACCCTGTCGTTCGCAGAGAATTATGAGTCAACCATCGTTGACTCTGGAAGCGAACTTGTTTAACCAGATCAAAGTCCCCTAGGTTGGTAGGAGCAAGCACTCCAACATCCTCAGAGACTCCGGTTACTCCGAACATTTCTGGAATCCCTGCCTCTACAGAAGAAATTCCACAACAGCAACAGGACATTACAACTGATCCTAGTGCGAAGGTTAACACTTCTATTCCTGAACCGGTTCCGTCTACAACTGATCCAGAAGGTGTTACTCCCCAACCATCTATTGCTACAAGACTTACATCTTCTTCGGCACCAGAAATATTTTACGGACTTGACGGTCTACCTCTTCCCCCTGGATTGATTGCCATAGAAGAGATTGTGGAAGATCTTCTGTCTAGCACTCCAACGCAACTTGGAGTTGGGATCATCCTATATCCTTCTTCCTCAGAAAATATTCACCCACCCTCGGAAGTTCCTGAAGAATCGCTGAGGAATCTTTAGGATAGACTTAACATGTCTGAACAACCATCAACATCAAGGACTGTGTCACTCGACACAGCAATAGCGGAAGCCCCTTCTGCTATTCCGACGATGTTTGTCGGCGTGCCATCTGTCCGAACTAGTTTTCAATCACCGGATGGAGTCCATCCTGGGACTATTTCGACAGTATGGATTGTTCCCATTTGTTCATCCGGAAATATATTTGGAATCTCTTACGTTGAGTCTCGACAAATTGATCCATTGCAAGGTAAATTTGGGCAAAATGGTCCCCAAAGGCAAATTATTCCTTTGAGCACTCGATTACCGTCGTATGGAGGGCCATATACCCTTTCATTGTCTTCCCCAGAAGGACAACCATGTGTGAGTTCACAACAAAATTTGGGTTATGCTGGAATCACAACTAGCGGTTGGGTACCAGTCCTGTCTCAACAACCAAGAGTTGTATGCTCAATACAACAAAGTTCACCTATGACAAACATTCCCACTACGCCGGCTATTGTGGCTGTATCGCAAGTACAAGCGTCACCAATTGTATCCCAACCTCAAGTTTCACAGATGGCGATACAACAATCTCTTGTACCTCCAACGCAACCACAATCACCCACTAGTGGAATGGCACAGGTTCAAATGGGCAACCCCAACCCCAATCTTGGTCAAACAATCAGTGCTGGACAACAGTCCATGGCTTCACAACCATGGCTGGTGTAATACCAACAACCGCAATTCCAGTAAGCTTACCAAGGATATGAGCAACAAGTCTTTGCGAGTAATGGGCAGCAGTATCAACCATATCATAATGGTTATGCCCATCAACCTTACCAAAGTTACCAACATCAAATGCATTATGCTGGTATGCAAAGACTGACTGCTCAAATAATTCCGTCTTATCCTGGGTATGCTCAACCAAGCCTAAATCAACAGTTTTTTTCATGGCAACTCTAGAGTTACCAGATTTAAGTCGACTAACGAACGATCCAATTGCCTACGCCACTTGGTGGCCAGCAATCCGACATAAACTTCCGTCGGATGTTCCTAAATTTCAATGGAAATCCGGGCGAAGACCCATCGAATCATGTGATGACCTTTCATCTATGGTGTTCGTCAAACACTCTTAATGATGATTCGATTCGGCTTCGCCTCTTTCAGCGCACGTTAACTGGTCCGGCAACAAAGTGGTATATCAAACTGCCTAGAGCTTCATTTGATAACTTTAGTACCCTAGCCACAACCTTTTTAACCCATTTTCAATTACCTATCAGGTATGAAACAGGAACTGAGCTGCTTACCAATTTCAAACAAACGACAACCACTCACATATCGGATCATATTCATGAGTGGGGGCGTCGTTGCAGAATGGTGAAAACATATGTTCCTGATCAGCTATTGGCTGAATGGTTTATTAAGGCACTGTTACCCGCTATTACAGAGGATGTGGCAAAGGGGGGAGTTGTCAATGAAGAGCAATTCATTGCTTGTGCACAATATCTAGACTTGATCTACACTCAGTTTGGCATGCTCTACGATAAAATCCATGACACTCCTAGACCAGAATTCTCCGTCCCTCCGCCTCCTAAATCAAACAAAGACTCTCATGCCGGCGATGGTGTGATAGGCACGACAAGAACTAAAACCACAAAGGCCACATCCAAAAAGGCCTACATGGTTTCGAGTCAAGATGCAAATGAAGAACTTCTAGCCTCAGAAGTAAATGTTGTGTCAATAGACAAAGGCAAAGAAACCAAGCAACCGGGAGGCAAGAAGAAAAAACAAGGGAAGAAGAAAAACCAAGGAGGATCATCTCCTAGGAAACCTTTTGCAAACCCTTCTGGGAATGTGAAACCCAAAACTCCATGTCATATATGTGACAAGGATCACTGGACATGGGACTATCCATTTAAAGAAGAACTTAGAAAATCTTTCAAAAGTTCAAAAACCTCGGCCGTATTGACTGATCCGTTTCCCGAACCCAGGAACGAATATGGTTGCTAACGAAAATGCTTCCCCATCCCAAGTGCTAATGTTGTCAGTCTCGAAGCAACTGAATGATACTCTTATAACGACAAGGATTAAAGATTACGGGAATCCGTAGATTTTGAACAAAAAGGACAATGAACAACCTAGTAGTTCAACAATGACTTCAACAGAAGTCGTGCCACCCATCATTCCTGAATTAACAATAAAACCACCAAAGGGAGTAGTACACAAATCGACGTTTAATCCTCATGCCCGAGCAGCACAACACTATAATATAGTGGAGGATTTAGCCCAATCGCCATCCGCGATGTCGGCTCTTGAAGTACTCCAAAATTTCCCCTCCCAAAAGCAGGCTTTATTGTCGGCAATAGGTGGGATTGACCCAACGGATTCCAATCTTGTATCTTTTAATCATAAAGGATATGACCCTCAGTTACCAGCTCAACTAGCTTTCCTCATTCAAGTGAAAGCCCTCAACAAAACTATTGATAGAACAATTATTGATGAGGGGGCATCCACATGTATCATGTCGATGAGTTGTTGCAAAACTCTGGGGTCTCCCTCTTTGTCGCGATCGTCAACAACATTAAAAGCATTTTATGGATGAATGTACACCCTGTATGGGATACTAAGTAACTTACAAGTCGAACTGGGGGGAAAAACAATAGAAATCGATGTTGAAGTCATCGACGGAAATCTTGACTACAACATCCTACTGGGAAGACCCTGGATATATGCCATGATGGCTGTTGTGTCGACCTACTTTAGGAAAATTGCATTTCCTTCCCAAGGAGGAATTACAATCATTGACCAACAAACTTTTCTCCCCAATAGTTCACAAGTTACGGGAAGCATTCCAATGATCCACGGAAGCCCTAGCATGCTTCATAATATCAGAGTAGGCCTACTAAAAGACCCTATGTTAATGGGAACCTTTACCCTACCGCCTCCTACCAATTTGGCGGAAGTGGCTAATGTCGGAACCTGCAATATGATATATTCCATTCAAAGGATATCAGAAAACAATGTTAAAATGGATCATTCGCAGGTTTTGCCTCTAACCCCGCTGGAAATATTATAACAATCAATGTTCTCAGCATGGGAGACAAACCAGCATCAACGCTCGTCAAGCATTTGGATAGATAGGTGTAAGGAATATGGCACCCATTCAGATCCTTGGTCACAAGTACACCTTACAGACGAAGGAATCATTCAACCAATGATGATCGATGGGGCACCATGGGAAGATCACCACCATCGTTCCCATCTTCCGACTTGTAAAGAAGATAATTCCGGAAACCTACAACATCCTTCAGTATTTTACTTTCTGGCGAATACTGTAAACACGACGGATTCTGAAAGAAACCTATCCAATATTGAAGAGACTATTGCCATAAACAACTCGACCAAAATAGATGTTGTAGAGAACATTCATGTTGGCAAATCTTGTTCCTCTTCCGAACTGGAAATATATAGCACTCTCTTTAGCGAGTTTAGAGATGTCTTTGCTTGGTCATACGATGAAATGCCAGGTATCGACTCGAGCATAGTTTAACGCGAGATTAAGATGTATCCAGATGTCAAACCGGTACGACAACTGCTAAGGCAGGTGCACCCCAAGAAAGCCATTGCCATCAAGGCGAAAGTCGAAAAACTCCTCCATGATGATTTCATTTACCCCGTTCCTCTAACTGTTGGGTATCGAATATTGTTCCTGTTATGAAAAAACAAGGAACGATTAGAGTGTGCATTGATTACAGGGATGTAAATCAAGCTTGTCCAAAAGACAACTACCCTACACCCTTTATTGACCAGATTATTGATGAATGCGCCGATTGTGAAATCTTTTCATTCATGGATGGATTTTTCGGGTACAATCAAATAAATATCTGCCCACAGGACCAATCAAAGACTACATTCATTTGTCTGTGGGGAACATTCGCATATCGCAAGCCACCCTTTGGTCTGAAGAATGCAGGGGTGACTTTTCAGAGAGAAATGAACTATGCTTTCCACGACATCAAAAACATCGTTCAACCTTACCTCAACGATCTCCCAGCTCATTCGCGAAAGCGGACCGATCATCCGCGTCATTTGAGAGCAATATTTCTACATTGCCGACACTACAAGATAAGACTCAATCTGCATAAATGTGTGTTTTGTGTTAGTTCTGGTAGTTTACTTGGCTTCATTGTCTCAAAGGATGGGATTCCTCTCGACCCTTGTAAGGTTCAGAAAATCATCGATTTGCCTCCACCTTCAAGCCTGCTTCAGATTCAGAAACTTCAAGGGAAAGCAAATTTCCTCAGGAGGTTCATTCCAAATTACACTGAACTAGCTAAAGGTTATACCCATCTGTTGAAAAAGGATGTACCCTTCGTTTGGAACCAGGTCACGCAAGCCTCCTTTGACGCTTTAAATAAATCTCTAATACAAGTGTCATTAATGTATGCTCCCGATTATCAAAAAGACTTAAACCTATATCTAGCTGTAGCAGATACGACCATAGCAATCGTCTTAATTCAAGAAGACAATGGAATTTAACATCCTATATATTATTTAAGCCAAAACTTCAATGATACGGAAATGAAATACTCCTATGTTGAAAAGGTAGCCCTCGCAGCTGTTCAAGCAATACAGAGATTTCGACACTACGTCCTCTTTAGGAAAACTACCATTTTGTCAGATTGCAACCCCATGACTTATATATTGTCGCGACAGTTGCTAGGGGGCAAGTATTCGAAATGGATAGTGATTCTCCAAGAGTTTGATTTGGAATTTAAAAGATCCAAATCAAAGAAAGCCCTGGTATTTGCGGAGTTACTATGCGATCTCCCATCGTCGTCCAACGATGCAACA
>APFE030603856.1:0-27703 GCA_000404065.3 Pinus taeda
AACATGAAATATGTAAGATGTTATTCATGCAACAAACTTGGACATAAAGCAAGGGAATGCAAGAGCAAATTTCAAAGTTCAAAACAAGAGGACCATACATCATCACAGTTTCAGAAGACAGAATTAGAGACAGAAAGGTGTGACATAACTTAGTTCGCTGACATAACAGACACAGGGGATACTGAAAGTGAAGAAATTCAGTATTCCATCTTACATACGCTGATATAATGAAGATAAGTCGCATATATACACGAGTTACAGGCTGCAGAGTTGCGTATATGGAGATCAGAAGGAAGGACAACAGAACAGACCCAAGAAATGGTTCGGTCATGATAGGAAATGGTTGGCACAGGCTCTGGGGGAGCATATATTTCAAATAATGCATTGTTGGCATTATGGTTAGGAGTTGTTGATAAAGTCTATGATACATCTTGCTGTTTGATCAAAGGAATGGTATTGCAGGTTTATATGCTGATGCTTATGGTGCAAATCATATATAATGAATGACAGTCATGGTTTTGAATGAATTGTTGGTCTTAAAACGTGCATTTGCTCAGGGGGAGCATGGATGGATTGATACAACTTGGCATATACAAAGGGAAGCTCAATCAGAAACTTCAACATGTACTCAGGGGGAGTATGGACAGCAGAAGGTATACCAAGGAAGAGAATATCTTGATCGACCCTTTGCCCTTGATGTCAAAGGGGGAGAGTGACTTGGTGTGGTGGTTGCCATCAAGTCAAAAGGGGGATATTGTTGGCATTATGATACAGGTGTTGTCCTTGATGGCAACTTACTCAGAGGTTTGATACAGGTGATGGCAACCTAATCAGATGATAGATCAAAATGCAGCAGGTACACGATGGTTGACCGTGATGAAAGTGCGTATATACGCATGTTAGCAGAGCAAAAGGTGCGTATACGTATACACGTAGGTTCACGAAACGAAAAGCGCGTACATGGTTTTGATCCGTGGTATTTGGTCCATGGTATTTTGGTATTGATCCATGGTATTTGGTTCGAAATGACGACCCCAGGTGTTGGGTCCATGGTATTGTTTCTACATGGCTTTGGACCATGGTATTGAGAGAAGCCTAACCTATATAAGGAGAAGATTACTAGGCAAAAGTTGAGGTGCAAGGAATGGATGTCTGATGAAGTGGGAAGATCTAGTATTGCTGGTTATCGGTTTGTGCTGCTTGGCTCGGGTTGGATATGACAACGAAGGTATACGTAATTATCTTTAGACCTATACGTGGCTTGTCTTTGGTGAAAGCACGTATACACGCGGTTTTGATATAGTAAAGTAGCGTATGCATTATGAGATTTGATGTTTCAGGTTGCTGTTGATTCTAGTGGTTTTTGCAGAGTTATGGGCTCTGGTTTGCGCTTTGTGTTTTGATAACAGGGTTTCAGTGATTCAGTATTGGGTTATTTAGAGATTTATAATACAAGTATAAGTTGATGATTTTATTGCAGCAGTGATTGTTTTGTACTTATGGATCCAGTCTGAAAATTGATGAAACGTGGTCCCTGAAGAAAATAAGGTTGCAGCCTTCTGTAGGTCAGCACCTACATACTAGAATATCCGCTAGTACAAGAGCTAAGGGGGTTGTAGCTCCCTTCCAGAAGTAGCTGGAAAACGAGAGAGCGTTGTAGCCCTCTGCAGGTTGTAGCCTGTGTGCTGGTAAAGGACTGCACCAATACATTGTAAAAGAAGTTTCTTATTAAAGGAAGAAAGAGACGAATTGCAGCAGGTGGTTTTCACCCACATTGGGTTTCCACCTTATATCATGGTGTTCATGTGTGCTTTTTATGTGTGATGATCTGTATTGTTTTACTACACATGTTTACAGTTAATGTGGTTAATAATGTTCTGATGCATTTACTGAAGATAAGCTAACTGAATCATAATATTACTGCATGTACGCTGGTTGCATTTAACACAGTCGCGTATATACGCGGATATACTGAACTGAAGCCGCGTATATAAATCTGAGTATGAAAAATGAAAAGTAACTGATTTGTATAATACTGATTCAATCCCCCCCCCCCCCCCCCCCCAGTATTATTTCCAACAATAATAATTATGTTAATCTATTATTTATAACCAATGTCTTTAAGGAGGAATCATTCCCTCATACGCATGTCTTAATATGCAACTAACGGAAAGATATCCATTAAACCTCCTTACATCACCTCAAAAGGATATTGAATTTTCCATGATATTATTACCACAAGTATGGGAAGTTAACCATTATAGTTTATGATATGTTATTATAGTGTATGATATGTTTAGGAAATCTATTGGAATATATATGGCCAAAGAAGGGGCCAAAAATGTAGTTGATAGTCGTGGGATAGTTATGAATCTCCATCTAGGTCTAGGTATTTTGTGTTTAAGTTTTCGTTTATGATGATAACATCCATTCATGGTGTATTTCCACTATCGGAATCTATGTTGTATCATATTTTATTTGAAGTACATCTAGAATGAAACATTATGAAATAAACCTAGGAGACCAAGAGCATTATGGCTTCCTTAACTAAATAATGGAGTTGATGGAAGGGGGAAAAAGAGAGATAGACAATGGAGAAAAATAGAGTATGAGAATATTGTTCCTTAAAGTAGATCATCATATTATTAGTTCCCAAGAATGTGATGCATACACAAAATCCTTTATGACTATCAATTGAGTGAAGTTTCTCAAAATCACCAATTCTATAATGGCACTAGAATATTTCACTAAAAGAATTTTGGAACATCTCCATCTCCCTGCTACAATTATCATGTCTCCTATGTGTAGTACAATGGACACTTGCATAGATTCAACTTCATGCAATTTAGCTGAAACTTCTAGGTATCCTTTATGTGATCCATGTAGCGAGAGATTCTTATCACCATTTAGATGCATTTAGTATTAAAGAAATGGAACATCATGGAATAGCAGCAAAAAATTGGACATGAAATTTGCTACCCACTTAAGCATTAATTTTGATTTTATTGTCCATTTCTTGTATGTATCATCTTTTTTTTCCTTTTAAAACAATCTTTTAAATACTATGCCTACCATGAGTAGCTAGAGGTTTTTCAAAAAATGAACATAAGAAATTCTTGCATAGAAGTTATTCGATTCAAACATCCTACAATAAGTAAATTGCTTTTTGTACTTACAATTATTGTTAAAAAACAAAACTCCCTTTTAAAAACTTTATACATATATGAACTTAAATCTGGACCTTTCTATAAATTCTCTCATAAAAAATATATATATTAACATTGTTTTTTTAAATATATTTATATAAAAAAATATTTTTTATTACACGATTCTATCATCGTTTAATATATAGTTTAGTTTAAGTTTATATTTATATTTATACATATGGTTAGAATAATACTCTTCACCTATCTTTGAATAATATTTAAAAGGAAAAATGTGGCTACATCACAAGTTTTTCAACCATATTTTTATTTATACTTAAAAATTATTAACCATTTTTATATAATATATATGTCATTAGATGATAAAATAGACAATAATATCCATTTGTTTCTAAATCATCTCACAAAACATCTAACATATATATCATTATTCCCTTTGCAAGAGCTTGACACATCATAAGCTGATTGCTTTATGACTCAGTCGAATATACATTTCGTTATTACCTTTGATAGAGATTCAAATATTTTTTCCTCCAATATTCAACCATCATAACAAAGATCATAAGCTCATTTATTTGTGAAAAATAAAAAAGTAAATAAGAAATATTCTTCTATTAGTGGCGACCAATGCCCACCACTAATGAAGTTACATTCAACCTTATTATGCACAAAAAGATATTCTTCTATTAGTGGCCGACTAGCCACTCGTGCCCATCACTAATGAAGTTACATTCAACCTTATTATGCACTCATTCATGTGTCCAATTTCTTTCAAGTAATTATGTAAAATGGGTGTTGTTACTTTTGTGTCCAATATCTTTCAAATAATTATGTAGAATGGACGTTGTTTCTTTTGCCACATGAGATTATTTATCACAACTTACTATTAACATCAGTCATTGGTAGTACCCTTCCGTTTTTTATCCCAAAAGAAAGATTGCCAGAAGGTAGAGTTCATGAACATGTGTCGTGGGAAATAACTGGCTTTCTGTTATTGAGTTGAATCGATTTTACAACAGCCTAGAGACAATAATGCGAAAGCTGAGGAATCTATCACCCAATCTAAGATTTGGTGCGTGGAGAAAAAATATAATCTGATGGATGCGCGCGTGCAGGTATGGAAAGGCGGCGAACACTAACGACCTCTCTCTTTCGTCATCGCGACGAGCTTCTACAGTGACCTTGCTCCAATTTTATTGCCAACTTGTTTTCATTTTGCTGGTTCTGTTCATCCAATTTTATTGCCAACTTATTTTCATTTTGCTTGTTCCATTCATTAGGCTAAGAAGCACAGATAGATCCAAATTTAAATGGAATTGGGATTAAAATGGATGTAACAAACATATACAGCATGAGAAAAAACAAATCAGCCTGCTTTGCTAACCTTTCAATACCTCCACTTTATGTGCTTGTCATTCTCCCTATTACCGACCTTTCACCTTCTTTTCCACAACTAATTCTAACACACACAACGTGCATCGTTAATAATGGAAACAATTTGCACTTATCCAATAAAGTGGGTTACTTATAATGAAATGTAGGAAAACCGAACAATCAAGATATCGAATGTCCACTAACTCCACAAGAAACAATAGATTACCTTATCTGGCATTCAGGTAATTGTGTTGCCTCTGTGATTGGTCATAACATAGAAAATCCAATCGGGGGACTTATCAAGTAAAATTGTCCGTGATCATGTAAAGTCCGTGGCTGATATTGATTTTCAACAGCAACGAAAAGTCGAGAAAATGGCCACTAAATACACAATGAAAACTAAAGATTACCTTGGTGTTGAGGTACATTGTTTGTCTCTTCGATTTGATAACCTGATGATAAATTATTTTGGATTCACTGCGATTTCAATCATGTTGCAGACGTATTGGATTGAAACTTCGACATCTATCTGAGGGCTTGACAGATAGGAGACTTATTACAGTTGTGTTTCGGCGGATCGTTTAGGGTTAGTGATCTTCCACTTTTTAAGGTCTTAAAAGCGTTTGCAAAGGTGGAATCTAAGTATCTAACACTTTAATTTGTCTTTGTTAGGCGCTTTCCAGTACAGATTGTCCATACGCTTATCTCCTTAGAAGCAATTTATTAGTAATGAAACTTTAAACATTTATAAAGAACTGGAGCTAAATCTCGAAGCACTCGTCAGATGCAGTACATCGTTCATCAAAATAGCTAGTGCTTAGCTTATATCCCTTAAGCGGATTTTGGAGTAATTAATATAAAATCAGTTGAGATCCATGTTAGTATCAAATGTTTAAGTCTGTATGTTTGACTCTAAAGATATTATAAACCATCCATATTGATGGAATTGCTTCTGATTAAAATGATGCCAGTTGGAATGCTAGTATACTTAATGGGTAATCATTACTCTTTGAATTGAGTGGTGTTTTGTTCTGCATATAACTTAAATACATATCAAAGCGCCATATGTTTTCCTTTAGAGATATCCTAAACCATGCACGTTCATAAGATTCCGTTTTAATTGAAATGATGCCACCGTTCATAACATGGATTTTAGTTGAAAATAATGCAACCTTGAGCGATGACATATTTCTTGGGCACCCCAGATTCTTTGACTGGTATTTTGTTTTTGCATATAATGTGTTTATGAGATGCTTGCATTATTTAATTGGTGTCCCTAAATGGATAATAATATAATCACCCCCATATTCTTGATCGGAGAACTCTAACATTGAATAAAGAATTTGTTTTAAATGTTTGAGCACTTTTTTGATGAAGTCTCTACGGTTCAAAGAGAACTACAACATCCATTTGTCATTGAGTTCCATCTTAAATAGTAGTAATTTCTAGTAGTAATTTCTAACAAATTTGCAGATGTTAGGATTGGAATAATGTAATTGATATTTTTAGTAAATTAGTTGTTGATATATTTTAATCTTGATTGTGAGAATGATTTCAGCAAAATCACATAGAAAATCATTTGTCAATGCATTTCGAATCAATTAGTGTGATTCATAGTTAGGACAAGTTGAGAACAATTGTGAGCGATCTATTAAATAGAACATGGAACGGGCAACACTTAAAAAGACCCTTAACGGCTAGATTAGACCACAACGAGGGGAAAGAGTGAGGGTTGGATAAATTATTCAAAAATATAATCATTAAAGAGACCTTGGTTCAATTTATTACCCTAATTATTAACTTCTCAAATAATATTAATAATTTAATTAATATACTAGGATAAATTTTTATTCTATTTTATTTATTATCTATTTATTAATTAATAATTTTTTTAATATATATATTATTATAATTATAATTATATTTTATTATTTTATTTATTTTATTTTTAATTGCAATATTATTATATTAACTCAAGCTATATTATTATATTTAATTTCAAATTAATATTGTTAATAATAAACTAGGGTAAATTTTTTTCTTTTTTATCCTATTTTATTTATTTATTTTTAATTAATAATCTTTTATTATTATTATTATTATTATTATTTTATATTTAAAAATTTGTCAATTGGGGTTATCTAAATGGTTGAGTATAATGGCTCTTATTTTATCCACTTAGCTTCAAATATAAGTTAGTTACATGATGAGCTATAATCATAATTATTGCTTTAGTGGATTAGTGCCTATGAATATTATTGTATTTTCTTCAAGCCTCGTGGACTCTTAAATGAGTATACTTGTGTGTTATCAGGAGCAACCTCATTAGTGCCTATAAGGAAAAATGCCATGATGGTGACATCAATATAAGAGAATATCATAGACCTAGCTAGACACCAGACTAGTACCTATAAAAGAAAATATCATAATAATGATATCTATATAAGAAAATATCATAGTCCTAGCTAGTCACTACACCACCATATAGAATTGTATTATCCAGGAAGCCATGTATCTTTAAAAATGGTTCTTCTTTAATCATCTGGAAAATTTCATCGTGCTTGTAAGTTGAACCGACACCCATGATGCATTTGGTATCCCATTTATGGTAGAAACAAGTCAATATTTTAGGCAAAGATCCGTGTATTGAAATAAAATAAAGGAACCTTAATTTTGTATATTTGGCCTGGCTAATTTCAAGAGTATTTCCATCATTACATTGAACTATTTCCATTCTATATTTTATAACGATTTCCAGTCTATATTTTACAGAGCTATTGTGATAAATGTCTGTGTTAACCTAAGGGACATCGTACCAAAGAAAAATATTTATTAAGCAAGTGAACGTAACATAATTTTTTCTATTCATTCTATAAGGAATACAAGGATATGGGATGATTCACTAATGATTAGATTAGAAACCACTGATAAATGTCTGTGTTAACCTAAGGGACATCGTACCAAAGAAAAATATTTATTAAGCAACTGAACGTAACATAATTTTTTCTATTCATTGTATAAGGAATACAAGGATATGGGATGATTCACTAATGATTAGATTAGAAACCACAATTTATTCTTGTTACTTGAATTTCTTATTTTTCAAATGTTCACACCCAAAGTAATTTTGGGTTTGTTACTTTTCAGTCAAATGGGGAAAATGTTTAATATTATCTAGATTTGAGGCATGGATTGTGATTGATGATAATAAAAGAAGAATGCATGTTTTTTTAAGGTCTAATCCATCAAGAATCTAGAGAGGTGATAATGGTATTCTTCCCATTAATATATTTATCGTACTTGAAAAGAGCATCCTTATACAATTAGACCATCATAGTTTGAACAAATTTGAATTATCTCATCATTATGAAGTTTCTCTTTAGTCAAAATTTAAAAATTATAAATTATGTTAATGGATGCAACCCTATAGATCAATAATCTTGACATCATCTTTTAAAAAATAAATATAAATTTTTTTTTTCCCTAATAATTTATTAATTCTTTGTTATTTTTATTAACCGATAAATGTAGCTAATGACAAAAAAAAATCATAAATATTCATCAATTAAAATAGAAAAAAAATAGATTATATTATCATATACATTTCTTATATTAAACAAATAACTAAGTGATAATCTTTTTCCATGGCCATTAATTCAGAAATTATTGAAAGCGTTAGTAGCTCATATATCCTTGTGGTCTTGAAAGGAAATATATAAGTAAGAACAAGTGTAAATGAAATAACTTGAGCACATTTCCAAGTGAGTTGACTCTTTATTATCAGTTACCTCTTTTAAAAGGGCCACTGGACAATCACATCAAACTTAGCAAATGTTATTTGGTACAATCAAATGTTAACATCATGCCACTAGAAATTTTCCTAAAATCGTTTCCTAATTTTATGACATATCGCGGTTTCGGAATTTTTATTTAATGTGACAAAGCGAGAATGTCATGTTATTGCAATTTGGGACCCTTGTAACTTATCACATGGTAAAAAATAATAATGTTGTATTAAAATTACTTTGTTCATTTAATATTTTTCAATGAAGAAAGGTTTCTAAACCAATGATATTTTGTAACGATTTTTTTTTTGATGTATTTTGCCACACCAATTAATAGTTACGCAATGCATTGAAACCAGAAAACCCAAACAAGTTTTGGTTGCACCATGTAAAAAAAAAAAAATCTTAAAAATAGAGAATAACAAGATTCAAGCTATAAGAAGAAGAATTTACTCGATACAATTTACTTCCATGATTTGAAAATAAGTTGCCAGAACCTGATGCAATCATAAAAGATATTATGGTTTTGTGAATGTGAAAAATAAAATTGTGACACTTGATGTGAACTTGTATTGACTTTTAAGACTTAGAAGGCAAAGAAAGAGGAACTCGAATTCCCTTTCTTCCTTTTTCTATTAAAAAAGGCATGGGTATGTTTTTGCCCCTACGTGGTATATATAAGAGCTAAACTACTACCAATATAATACGTGATGAGCATATATGGAAAATAATTGTTGAGAAACAATATTTGTAAACGTTCAATGGAGTAACTATTATACATCTTGATTTACCGTTGTTACACTTTAATACATATGGATTACGAATCATGTAACTCGTAGTAGTGATAGTTTTGAGATTTATGGGTTAGGGTGATATTTGGTGTAATTATGTGTATGTAATATGATCACGATTTATTTTGTATTATTTTTATTATATAGTATATTTGCCATCATTTTATGTTGGTTTCTTTTGTTAATAATTTCATTTATCTTATAGATGTATGTGATTAGAGAAATTCTATAATTTTGGGGTTATTTATAATTTTACGGTTATTTTTAAGGTTTGATATTAGTTTATTTTTATGAAAGATTTTTTGGTATAAATCAAATGATATTTTATTTGTCGACCCATTTCAAACCAATCAGTGTGGTTCATCGTCAAGACAAGTTGAAGAATCAGATCCATCTTTGCATGTTAAATAGTCAGAGAAGAACCTCCAACAACTATAATTCTTGACAACGCAATAGCTATATTGACTAATGGCTAAATTTGACTCGAAAATGGTTAGTTGGACTCGACATGGGACATAAAAATAAGTTAATTTAATTGATTATTAAATTGATATTTAGTCATATTATTATTAAATTAAACTTCATAGGGACATATGAATTTACATAGAGGTTTTAAACTATTTATAAAATTTTTATATATTTTATATATATATATATATATATATATATTAATTAATTTAAATGATTATTAAATTAATAGTTAGTTTATAAAAGTATCAACTATTTATAAATATATATATATATATATATATATATATATATATATTAGAATACATCAAGTGTTAGAAAGAATAAACCTATAATATTTTAGATATTCATATTTTATTAATTATTTATCTAAATGTTTAAAGTAACATATTATCATAGATCTATTTTAATATTAAGTAGTTAATTTCTTTTATTAGTTAAAATTATTAGTATATAACTGGTAGTAGAAACTATATATTATTAAAAGACTTCATACTATATCAACAACTCAACAAAGAACAGAGGCCAAAGGATATGGGATAACAAGAACAGGCTATAAATGAGGGAGGGGAGGAAGGGAAGAAAATGAATAGGAGGAGAGCGTTGGGAACCAACAACTACTGATCTTTCATCGATCCTCTCTATTGAGATTGCTCGTCCTTTTTCAATCTCAAGGGCTTCCCTAGATTTCCGATGATGGAACTACGAAACTCTAGCAATAACACTAGCCTCCTCAATACAAACATGATGTTTGGTTTTCTCTGCATGCTCTGCTAAAGTGGAAGACTTGGTTCTCCTATGTTTAAGGTCAGCTGCATGCTCACTAATCTTTTGGTTAATGGAGCAACCAGTCTCACCAATATAGGAGGTCCTGCAGGAACAAGGGATAACATATACCCCTTTCATGTCCTTAGGGTTGATAGGATCCTTCACTGATCCGAGGGACTTACAAATGGTGTTAAGGGGCCTAAAGTTCCTGGGGAAATTATGCTTCTTAAGAATCCTAGCAATCTTATTAGTGGTCCCCTAAACAAATAGAAAATGGACACCTGAAATCCCACTCCTTCGATTCTCTTTTAGTTAAAAAATTATTAGTAGCTTTGAGGAATGCTTTCTAACCCATGTATCTACTATAACCATTCTCAACAAAGGCATTAAGGAGATGGGATTTCACCCTCTTGAAGCTCTTTTCATCAGAGATCCTTGGGGCACGAGTAGCAAGGGTGTTGAGAACACCCATCTTCTGAGTCGAGAAATGGTGCGAACTAGCATGAAGATACTGCTCTGTATGTGTTTTCATTCAAAACACCTGGTGGGAGAGGGAACCATCATTATTCTTGTGGGACCCCCTATATTTGTGAGACTAGTTGATCCACTAATCAAACGATTAGTGAGCACACAGCTGACCTTAAACATAGGAGAACCAAGTCTTCCGCTTTAGCAGAGCATGTGAAGAAAACTGAACATCATGTTTGTATTGAGGAGGCTATTGTTATTGCTAGAGCTTCATTGCTCCATCATCATAAATTTAGGGAAGCCCTTGAGATTGAAGAAAGGCTGACCAATCTCAATAGAGAGGATGGCTGGAAGATTAGTAGTTGCTGGGTCCTAGCACTCTCTTCCTAGTCGTTTTCTTCCCTTCCTCCCCTCCCTCATTCATAGCTTGTTCTTGTTATCCCATATCCTTTGCCCTTTGTTCTTTTTCGAGTTGTTGATATAGTATGAGGTTTTTTAATAACATTTAATTTATGCTATTAGTTATATACTAATAATTTTAACTAATAAAACAAAAATAATTACTTTAATATTGAAATTGATCTATGATAATATGTTAATTAACATTTAAATAAACAATAAAAAATTCTGAATATTTTAAATTATTATAGGTTTATTCATTCTAACACTTGAATATATTCTAATATTTATATTTTATATATATATTTGTTAAATAGAAATACCTTTTATAAATAACAAATTAATTTAATATTCATTTAAATTAACGAATTTTAATATATATGTGTAATTAAATTTTTTATAAAATAGTTAAAATCTCTATGTAAATTCATATATCCTTTTGACATTTAATTTAATAATAACATAACTAACTAACAATTTAATAATCAATTAGATTACCTTATTTTTATGCTCGAGGTCTAGTCCAACTAACCATTTCCCAGTCAAATTTAGCCGTTAGTCAATATAGCCATTATCTGGTCAAGAATTATAGCTGTTGGAGGTTCTGCACTGACAATTTAATATGGAAAGCTGAATCTAATTCTTCAACTTGTCGTGACGATGAACCACACTAGTTGGCTCGAAACGCATTGAAACATGAAATATCATGTGACTTACACCAAAAAATCTCTCATAAACTTGATATGGATCATAGAAGCATCAATTCAACAATTAGTTTACCTTACAAAAAAAAATTTAAGTGAAAGATTAGATTGAATAAAAAAATATAAAAAAATTATTTTACAGTGAAAATACTTTCGTTGAATCATTTAAGTTTTGTGCCTATTATATTGCAAAACATTAATAAGATATATTTGATAAAAAACTTATATCACAAGAGAAACGAAATTACTAGAACATTTAGGTTGTAATTTCTCTCCCACGTCTTCTAAGGAAAGATCTAAAAGGAAAGTAGTACTCCCATGTCGTGAGAAACAAATAGAAGTTCATAACTTTCTTTTAGATGAAGAAGATTTCCCAATTATTATAGAAATTAGGGAAATCCCTAAAATGTATATAATTTTAAGTGTCAAATTCTTTAAGTATTGAAGAGACCGCCAAACTTGGATATTTCATATTCAAAAGCAATATAGCTATAATGATGCACTGTGATACAATTTTTTTTAAACATTTTAATAAATCCACATTCTCCTAAGTGAAATGATGTTGGAAAGAATAAGGGGAAGGAAGTTACTCTTATAAATATTTTAAATTTTTAATTGAGAAATTGTATTAATTTTATAATGTATTCTATATAAATTAATTATTGTAAAAGTAAAAAATTATTCAGGGCAGATCAAAACATTTACTTCATCAGGTACCACTCTAAAAAATAATTATTAAAATAATTATAACTTTATTTTTAATTATATTAATACTTAGTAATTATAGAAATAATTAATTTAAAAAATATAGAACAATATTGTTAACCATATAGTATACCTCATTTTTAATTATGGAAGATTCTTTAATTGGAAATACTTTCTTTACAATATCTCTTTTATTCAATACCACATGCCTAAAAAAATCACAAGTCAACTGATATGAACACTTATTTCATATAACCAGTTTCTTTTTATTTAATTAATCAATTTAATTAAATGATCGAAAAGTATAATTAATTTAAAGATTAAATTTCAAATTAATTAATTTTTAATACTACTAGATATCTATATTCATTAGAAAAATCAAATGTTTACTATCCCTATAATAATTAGGGATGATTAAATTAAATATGAAATCCTTATTCCAAGATAAAAATATCTATACACCATTATAATATTTACAATATAACAATTATAATATAATTTATGGTTACCATTAATAATGTTAAACATTCAATAGAAAATATCATATCTATTATGATTATAGAGATAGGAATGGACTGTTAGTGTATAATATATTATTAAAAAAAAAAACTCCTTTTTCAAAAACATGCTCACGGGGAAAATTAAAACAATATAGGGACTATTTTTTTATATTGTATTGGAAAGGTGTTTGGATTTAATTAATTATTATTTTATTTTCAGTTTTGTTGAATTTTAATTATGAACAATTTATTTTATTAAAAAAAATAAATGTAATGATTGTAAACTGCTCTTAATATAAAAGATATAAGGAAAAGATGAAAAGTATATGCTGAAAGTAATAATATTTTGTTTTACATAAGGGAATATGTAGTGGCTATAAAATGAAAATTACTAAATAAAAAATTAAACAAAAAAATAATTGTTTATTGTAAATGAGTTTAATATATATATAATATAATATTAAAATATTAATTAATAAACTTAATTAAAAAACTCTGATATTAAAATATATAAATTAAGTCATTTACTTATGGAATTAAAATAATTATTCAGAGGTATAAGTATTATATATATATATGTATGAAAAATTTAAGATTACAAGAATTATAAAACATATTAATTTAAAACCAAGATATGCTCTCGACATGTATTATTACAACCAACATGTTATAATAATATTCAAGTTAAGTGGAATAGAATTAAAACTTAGAAATATTATATATTAAGTGTGAAATTTAAATTTTATATAAATTTAAACAATATTGTTAAAAAGTTGTGTAATTTATAGTAACTTGCATTTTATATATTAAGTATTGAGAGGAATCAAATGTTTTGAGGTGTAAAGCTGTGCACTAAAAGAATATGTTTACATTTTGAAAATTTTGATCTTTTGAGCACTTGAATATTAAGATGGATCTTTAACGAGAAATAAAATTTCCACATTTTTATAATTGGAATCATATTGAACTAATTATAAACATGGACATTTTTATTGAGATGATATCTCGACAATATCCATTAACCAAATCAAAACCAACAAATCAATTTACTAATGTAAAAATTATTTCTAACACTTTCCCTTAATGCTTACATTATAGAACATTCATTACAAAAATTAATATTGAAATTAAATAACATATTTTAGAATACTAATATGTCTACTTTCGTCTCCATCATCTCTTACACTTAATCTACAATCTCATAGGCAATGGTATCTTTTCACCATACCACTTGACCCATTTTAGATATAGTTTCCTCTTACCATCATTGATGTACATGTAATTCTTATCAATATTGACACACTTGTCTCTACAGGATTTCACAAGAAAAAATCTCAAGTAATTGAATCAGCCTATAGATATACCTCCATATGTTGGATACTTAGCTTTTGTCTATCTTTCAGTTTCTAAGGAAGAAAATTTGGATGTTGATTGTATTCAAAAGTTAATAATACAACTTGACCTGTTAAAAAAATATATTCATAAGAACTAATGTCCCTAACTTCACGCAACCCGCTAGCATTTCTTCACGTAAACAAACATAAAATCACACAAAATAACCTATAGTTGATGTCTCTAACTTCACATGAGTGATCATCTTTGTAATATATAGTACACGTAATCGAATCATCGAAGCATATTTGTGTCACTATATTCATCAAGAAAACAAAAATTTTAATTATATTACTTTGTTCTATAATTGGTTTTGCATCTTTAACCAATCATAATATTAGAAAGTCTAAAAAATCACGTGATGTCAAAACTAACAAAACCAAACATGAAGCAAAACAGTATCATTGTTTCTTAATTGTTACTCTATGCTACTAGCATTGTTGCTTTCATTCCTTATGCATAGACTTTGTTGATTGTGGTTAAAACCACAAAATTAGGCATCCTTGCACCTAGTACTAAATCCACCCATGCTTGAGTTGAGAGACTCATATTCTTGCAAATTCCTAGTAATGAACATTGACATCATACACAATGCTCCATTCCTTATAATTCCTAAAATTGGGAATTATAACCAAATAATTAAGTGTTTTTTAACGAATTGTTTGATTTATTTACAATCTCATTTCATGAATGCCCAACATTGACCTGACTTTTATTTAGAAAATACATTCAATAAGTTCACTATGTGAGGCTAACTTAAATATCTCCCACAAACGTAGTAAGAAAAAGTGCAAGTAACTTTTAGGATTTCTAGTTCTGGGCTCTGCAAACAAGGAAGGACTCAATATTCTCCAAAGAATATGAAATTTGAGAAGATGATGAAGAGCTAAAAGGGTTTTTTTAAGAAAGAAACTTCAAATTATTTTCGTTAAATTCAACAATTTTAATGGTAGTCTCACACACATAAAGAAAATATTTTTTTTCACACTCACCATATGTGCACACTTCTTCCATGTTCTTCATCTTCTTCATTAGTTCTTTTTGATAGCTATAAGGAGTCAATCTCCATTAAATGAAGTTTTCAGCTGTAGCATTTCCATCTAAAAATTGTCTAGTGTTTCACCTTCCTCTGTGTCTTATGTCCCAATTAGGGAAATATGGGAAACTAATCTGACATATCTTAACATTGATGTCGTCTATATGTGAGCATACACACAAATTCTAATCAAGCATGGTCAACGTTTCTGTTTGGGCACATAATAAACTAAAAATTATAATAAAAATATAGTTTTACACACGTACATATTCCTAGTTCTCCCTTACGAGAGTTATGCCCATAGATTCTCTCATAGTAAAAAATAAAAATTGCACACACAAATGTACTTGGTACTTTTAATAACAAATGTGATTCATTTTTATAGTTGGAACACTAGTAGAAAATGACTAATTAATTACTAAAAATTGACTAAAATTTTCATATATACAACCATTTTTTATTCGGTAACAAATTGTGCCTAATTTACAGTGTCTTATAACATGACCAAATTTTAGTTGTATTTAGCTTAGTCGTTTGTTGCCTGTCTCAAGTTTATCATCTAGTCGTATATTTAGTCATTAATTTGGTCATTAATTTAGTCATTGATTTAGTCATTAATTGTCACAGTTAATGACCAAATACACAACAAAATATACTACTATGTGATCACTCAAGAAAACCAATTTATGACAAAAGAAATATGACCAAAATGTTGGTTGGATTATAAGATACTACAAATTAGCTACTAATACTCATATATATGCAAATATGGGTCATTCTTTGAAACTAATTGATGACCAAAGAAATATCACTTAAATTTCAGTTGTGTTATAAGACACTCTAAATTAACTACTAATAGTCATATATATGCAAAATTTAGTCGTCATTTGTAAGCACAAATTTATCATTTACAGTAGTAATTAATATATTTTTTTAGTTTTATATTCATTATATAAGTGACTAATTAGTAATTTATATATCATTTCATTTACTTTAATTAATAATTATTATAAACGACTAATTTAGTTGTATATTCATTTTATTTGTGTTCATCATTAATTAATATAAAATATTATTTTTGTTGTTTTAGATTGATTTTATATGTTCAATATTAATCGACATAAATTAATTAGCATGATTTTGTGACTAAATTTAGAAAATGTCACACATTAATGTGCAGGTCCATCTAATATGAAAACACAAAGTTACATAGGTTATTTATAATATTAAATAATATCATGTACAATTATATATAATTTCAATTACCAAAATTATATTGTATGAAATTTCAAGTATTATAATATCAATTTCCAACTTAATATTGGTTGGACTACAATTTAGGCAGGAAATACTATTTCATCACTTCCAAACATTATCATTATGTTTCCAGTGCATTGCACGTGAATTCACCAAATCTAAAGACTTGACCGTCAACTTATATGTGTGTGTCTCATCCAAGATATTGGATTTAAGAGTATCTCTAGACTAGTTCTCTTCTCTCTCTCTCTTTCTGTATTTGTCGCTCCAGTGTTATTGTTCTCCTCTTTCATTAATTCCAACTTCTTATTTTTATCACTCCATAATTTTTGAGGTTGTAGAAAAAATCACAGTGGTAACCAAAGAACCACCTTCGAAAATGGAATCCAGCCCTTCTAGTTCTAGAAAGGGACCTCTCTGTATGATTTAACTTTGTTTTATTGATGATATTAGGCTAGTTACAATGTCTAGGTTTGGCTTTTTTGTGTTGTAGGCTGAGATAGTAAAATTAGGCCATTGGGTAACGGAGTGAGATGTTTAGAATGATCAAATGTAGAATTTACAGGCTAAACATACAAGGGAAAGATAGGAAATTTCATTGGATCCTTTAATATTAATGGTATCGAGAAGAAGAAAAAGATTCAGCAATCCAATTAAAAGTAGAGAAATTAAGAATTGTGTTTTTAATTTTCAGTAAAAAATAAATAGAAATTATTCATAATTTCAATAGAGAGTGTACTTTTAAACAAATTGTGTTCATTCTCTTCTTAGAATAATTTAGATTTTATAAACATATATGATAAACAATGAAAACATTTAATAGAGAAAGATGCACTTCACCATTGAAACTGGCACAAGAATATTGTAATGCTTGCATTGCATTACTCAAATATGATCAATGATAGCTCGGTGAGCTTCTTTACGACATAAGTCCTTCAAAAATAATCCCAGCACTAATACTTCGAGTTTTGAAGTATTTATAAAAAAAATAATTATAAAATATCTTGATTCAAAAGATCAATATGGAATCCTACTAATGTTTAAACTGATTACAAAATGACAACAAAATAATAGGAATCTTCAAAATCGTGAATGCTAACCCTGTTTGTGAGGAAGATTGTTGGTGACTAGGCCTCAAAATATACTGCACTCTTTTTCCTTGGTGTCCAATTACAAATTACTCCAATAATCTGCACAATTTCTCCCACCTATATTCACTTGGTTGTGAAAGATTAATCCATTTCTCTAGCTTTCATCCACATCTCTATCTCTTTGAAAGGTTGGATTGATGACAAACAGGTTCTTGGCCTCATGATTGATGAATAGATCAAAATATAAGGCCTCCACGAATGCCTTCCCTATGACTTTCCCTTTCATCCCTACAAACTTTGATTTGTCTTGGGAAATCATGCTTAATATTCCCTGGTACTCTATTAGGCTCATTAGCTCATTCTCTGTATTAATCAACTTTGGTGGACCTTTCTTGTTTAGTAGCTACAACTTCTTATGGAATCTGTCTATGATGGTTTCTAAGTTCTAGCATTTTTGATCTTGCTGATTCATAAGAGTCATTTTCGTTTGTATCCTTTTTACCTCCAAGATGGTCTCTACTATGTCCTAAACTCCCAGCTCTTGTAGTTCTTGTCTATTCTTGGAATTTATATAGTTGATGATGGTTGTAGCTTCCCTATGTTTATTCCCCAAGTCTTTTTTAATATGTCTCATCACCTCTCAGGATTTATGCACTAACTCCTCAAATTAAAAAAATATATGTATAGAAGGGAATATTTCTATAATGGCTTCAACAATTTCTACCCATATATTTTCTCTACCTTGGGCTAGAGTCTAACCCATAATTGATTCACTATGCAACTACTCAATTTTTAGATTTAACTAGAGGGGTTTTTGCAACTCTTTGAGATAAAAATTATCAATTTCTAACTTTCGTTCTAATATTGTCTTAAGTTGAGCTTTTAGCTTAGCAATTTCCTACTCCTGAATAGTTAGACTATCCATGGCTTTGAACAATTCAGTTTTTGAATCTATTGTTGTTTTTCATGTAGATGCAGATTCTTTTGGGTTTCTTGTCACTAAGATTGGGACTGCTCTAAGTGGAACTATGGCCAACTATGATGCCTGCTCTTTCTCTTTGAGTAGTTTCTCTATTTTTTCTTCCATGTCCTTGATCTAGCCATTTAGCTCGATCACTATACTGAACATATCCTCTTTCTTCTTCTCCATCTCCCCTAGCTCCTTGGCCTGTGGATCCCTTGTGGTAGGAAAATTTAATTGTTTTCTCGACGCTACTATTTCAGCATCCCTTTTTTCCAGAAATTCTTCAAATGCCTTGATATGTTTTAGTTTATATCCCAAATTGATGACCAAGTCCTTCAGTGCCTTGATTCTAGTATCCTTGACTACAGATGAAATCTTCTTTAACCTGAGCTGGGAATGTACATTATTTAGTGGTACCTACAATTTAGATGATGACATGGAAGTGTTAGTGAGTACAACATACATCATCTCAGTTATTTGTTTATCAAGATCGATCTATTTTTTGGGATGAATATGTTTTTCATCAAAAGTGAACACGATCTCCTTATAATCTCCAATTGAGTAGGGAGCTGGTACTTTGGCTTCAAGAAATGCTATCTTCATTTTTCCCTTCTCTAGGACGAATGTCGATAATAGTATGTCCTAAGATACAAATTTTTGTTCCTAGAACTGTGTATAAGTGAAGGCTTTTAGCATTTCATTCCTTTGTTTAATTTCCTTATATTTGGAAAAAATGTTGGGCTCAAAAGTGTGTTGAGCCAAATCGACTACCTTTGATGTCTCTGGAGGAACTCAGGAAGTATATGAAGATGTTAATTCTATGAAGATATCATCCTCTCTGTTAAACACATGATGACCTATCTTTACAATAGTCTATTGTTCTTCCGTGTCATAATGAAAAAGAGTTATAGATTTCCATTTTTTCTTCTTTGTATAAACTAGGAAATCTTTTGCTCCTATTTATATCACTGGGGAAGATTCTTCTTATCTTCCTCTCTTCTTTTGTTTGTCTTTAGGTATGGTTGTTTGAGTGGTTGTAGTAGAAATAACCTTCTCGTTTTCCTCTTGTAGTGTGTTTTCCACCCATTCAGTCTAGTTCATGTACTGCTCGATTTCTAGTTGAGGATTATGTGAATAAGGTGTGGTATTTTGCTCCACCTTAGCTTTGAGATCAAGCAAAAAGGGTCATAAGACCAAGTGAAACTAAATTTAAATTTCATTTCTTCAGCAGAAAATCGGATTCCTTACTAACTGATCTGGTATTACAGAAAAAAGGTCCTTCTCTGACATTAATCTTGAGATGTGCCTTCTTCTTCACTACCACAAAATGTAGATCATCCATGTGGATCATCTACTGAATGTACTAATGAGAAAACTCCCATAGGAATAAATTTGGGAAATTTGTAGGGTGGAAAATCACACCCATATATACAAATTTATAAGTAGGTCTGTAAAGACGTAGAATATCTTGAATGTCTTCACCTATCCTGGGCTCCACACTACTATGTAGGAGACATACCACTATGTGTAAAAACTGGTCCACAAAGTTTTAGAATGATAATTCTATGGAATTCCTTCTCACCAAGGATGTCCATTGTATGACTGACTAAGCATTACCCTATTTATCCATCTTCTACAGTAAAATGCAATCTATGTACTTGTTGATAAATAAACGTGTACACTAAAATAGAGGAGTATTTGAAAGCTCCCTCTGTAGAAAATTTGATAAAATGATCATGCATAGCCTCTACAATAAAATGACCTTAATTAAAAATGATTGGTTGCTCACCAGTGGTGAAAATTGACAGGAACCAAACAATGGCCTCTTTAACCCATTAGTCGGCATGATAACTACGAATGTAAGAGCCGATGGAAATAACATGCTTTGTTCCCTAAGGGAACATGGAAGATGAATATGGAGGGTTGGTTTTTGGTAATTGGGCATCTTCAGGTATAAAGATTCAAAGATCTTCGCTCTATGGGGAAAAGTTAAATTGTTGTAGAGCTCTATGAGAGAGTCTACCAATAGTGGCTTCGTTGACTTTTGGATTGTTACTAGGAGCATTTGGGCAATGGCTTCGGTTGTGATAGTTAACAAAACTTCACCATTGTGACTTATGATAGCTCTATGAGATGGGACATAACTAAATTGAAGCTAGGAAACTAACGCGAGGAAAAAATGTGTTTAGGGGAACATAAACTGAGGTACAATAGACACTCATAAATTAATTTCATCATTTTGGTTAGATTAATTTCATCATTTTGGTCAACAAATTTTTTTCCTAATCAATCGTGAAGTTTGAAGAAGTTGAATTCATAGTACATTTAAAAAAAAATTGATGTAGGTCCAATAAGGGTACATGATATAGGTCTATAGGTGTGGGCATCATGGGGTTCTCTTATAGTTTCTTTCCCTTCTCTTTGGCTAGTTTAATTTTAGGAAGCATTATGAATTTTCAGAGATGAGAAAAGGTCACGGATTACCTAGAGTCAGAAAACGACTGAGGAATGTTGAACTGGGTCCCTCATGACAATTTGAAACAGTAATGGCTGGGCAATCTAACAAGTCACTGTTGTTGCTTAAGAATCTATAACCTACTATTAATCATATGACACTGTGAAAGAAAGAAGTTTTGCAGTTTAAGAGCATTTATATAGAGAAATTTCTCAATTAACTACTAATCCTTTTACCATTATCATGAGTGGGTCCATTTCACAGGGAGAAAAAGGGAGTTATTTCACTAATAGTTTGCTAACATGGTGAGATGGGTACAAGATGGAAGCATAGGATTGGGAGGAAGTGGGTCCCCAGAACAAGGTTAACAGTCAGTAATAGTAGCACGAGTGGGGTCTACGAGGGTGAGGTGGGAAAGAGAACATGGAGGGGAGATAGGCTTGGGTGGTAAGTATGGCAGGGTCCGAGATATGTCATGGCATGTTGGTGTTCATGGAAGGTGGGGTTAGAGATATTTCGTGGCATGTAGGTGTTCATGAAAGTTGGGGCCAGGAGGTCCACATGGTGAGCGGTGAGTGTAAGTGGAAGTGGTGGAAGTAAATAGCAAAAGGATTTTTTTTGGGGGGGCTGAAAATTTTCAAGAGGTTTCCATGTAAAAGAAGCTTCGGAGCCCCCAACCCCCATGGAAAAAGAGGAATTGAGCTTGGGGTACCTGAAAACATTCCCATGCCGTTGATCTAGGTGGGGAAGATCTCAGCCATCCATTTTATTCGAAAGTTCAAACTTAGGCTAAAAATACATATTCCAAAGTTTATTACTAGCGCATTAAAGCACCATTAACCCCTACTTAAGGTAAAGCTAATCAAAAACTATTTTTTCCTAAAAACTATTTAGAATCAATTCAATGTAGCATTTGAACTAGCAGAGCACATTTTTTACTTATTTTTTCCTATCGATTAATCACGATTAAACCAAGTTATTAATTTATTAACTAATCTATCCTATTGTATTCCTAGCCTAATCATGATTAAATAGTGTGATTAGCCCAAATTATTTCTAATTTTCCTATTTACCAAGTGGCATTTAAACAAGCTGCACACTTTATTCAAAATTTCTAAATGTAAACTAATGCAATACTAATTTTTCTTGGTGGAATTTACATTTTCTCACCTAGGAGGACATTTTCAGAGAAACTTTTTCTATTTTTTCATCTTAATTTCTTTTTCTATATGTGTGTGTGTGTGTGTGTATTTTATTCTTTTGAAAATAAATTTCAAACATGAAACATTATTTACATTTTTCAAATATCAAATTGTCAGATAAAAACAACTCCTAGTATGAAATATAAGATGCTAACAGTGACTCCAATTAGGATGGCATGCTCCTTATGAGGTGCCAAGCACTCCATATATTTAGTAGCCTTGATCCATTTGGCATGCTGCAAAGATCTTTCAACTAAATTGTTTCACCTATCTTTTATTCACATCTACGGTAACAAATCAAATAGAAGCAAAGGGCCTTCACTGTAGGTTTCAACTTCCACCGACACTCATCTACACTCTTGCAATATAAAAGTAAAAAGGTATTTTATAATGGTGATGAATGAACTGATTTACTCTGATGGGAAATACTGCTTAATATGCATGTGATTCACTGGTCCACCCCACAACTCTTCTCCATTCAAATTGATTCATAGGAATGCATTATTTCCCTTGAAAGCTTGAATCTTTAAAGGCCCTTTCCATGAGTTATCAAATTTTTCATGTTTTCCTTTATCCTCATTTCTGGAATCCCATTTCAAAAGAATATCATTGAGCTTAAAATCATTTTCCTTAGTCCTTTTATCATAAACCCTTTTGGTATTTTCTTGCATGACTTGGGTTTTATGATTGACTTCTTCCCTTGACTCTTGTAACTGTATAGTCTGGTTTATCCTTCCGTGCATGTCATTGGTCTCCCGTGATCTTCTTGTAGAAGTTTTAACAATGGAATTCCCAAGTAAGTTGGGAAAACAACATTTGTCCCATACACTATTTGGAATGATGGCAGTGTAATGGATTTTTTGGTAATAACTCTATTAGCCCATAGTCCATTGATTAATTTTTGTACCATGAATTTTGTTCTCCAGTAATAATTTCTTGATAATGTTAACCAAACTCTTGTTTGAGAACTCTTCTAACCCATTCCCATGAAGGTAATAAGCAATAGACTTCCCTAACTTAATCTAATATTTTTTACAAAAATCTATCATCTTTTTGGACTTGAAAGAAACAACATTGTCAGTTATGACTTTATGAGGGCAGTCGAACCTAGACATTATATTTCCTTCTAGAAATTAGATGATAATAGAGTCAACAGCTTGGGTAGTTGGAATATATTCTCTCCATTTATTAAAGTAGTTTCTTGGTTTCAAAATCCATTTGTGCTGACATGAGGAACTACTGTGAATCTCTCCAATGAAGTCTAAACCCCATTGTTGAAAACATAATTATATTGAAACTGGTTTCAAGGGTAGAGGTAGCAGCTTTCTTTTACCTTCAAATATTTGGCATTGATGACAACATGTCACCTTTTTATGTACATCATACAATAGGGCAGGCTAGTAAAAACTAGCTCTAAGGATTTTATTGGCTGTAGATTTCCAATATAGATGACCACCATAGTCTCCTTGATGAAATTCCTCTAGGACATACCTAATTCATCTTTCAACAAAGACTTTAGCAACATTGCTTGAGCATATTTCCAATATAAATTCTCGACAATGATAAAAATTTCATGGATTTCATTTTAAGGAATATTGCCTTGGTTTTATTTAAAATAGGAGAAGCATATAAGTTCAGGAAAACAAAAATTTTGTCTACATACCATGGCGATGTGTTGAAAGCTTCTGAGAATGGTGGAGTCACCTACCCTTCGTGTTCATCTAATTGTGCAATAAAATTTATGTATAGTACATTACAATTTGACCCTAACATGATTTTTTTTAACCCTTGACCCTTGATAAGTTTTGTTGGTATGACTTCAATATTATATTTTATAATGGTGGAAATCCATTTTCCCCTTCTTCCATCTAGATCTGTTTGTGTGCGTATGTCCTTCACAACTACACTAGGGACAAGCAATAATATGTAAGTGCAAAATATAAACCTTGAAATATTTAAGGGCCTTTACCAATTCAAATGCATGTTTTTCTATGATGTTGTATTTTAGCGATGGATCTCTTAATGCTCTGCCGAGAGAGGAAATTGACTATTCATGTCCTTCAACATTCTTTTGCAACAACACAATTCCTATTGTATGATCAGATGAAAAAAAATTTCATGAAAGCTTTCTTGACCTTAGTAAAAGAATCATTTGCATCATCATTCCATTTGATTTCAGTATCCTTCTTTAACATGTTAGCTATTTCTTTTAATATTTTAGCCTAATTTGGTATAAATCTTTGGGAAGTTTATTTTTCCAATAAAGGATTGGACCTCTTTCTTGTCCCTAGGGGGAACTGTTTTCAATATTTCTTCCACTCTGCTAGGGTAAATTTGTGTGCCATCCTTTGAGATGATATGTCCTAGCAGTTTTCCCTCTTCTAAGCTAAATAATGTTTTCTTAGTGTTATAGAGCTAGTGGGATAAATGTCGGAAGTGTTAGCTTAAGGGATGTGGTATGGTGGAAAAATATTAGTGAAATGCTAAAGCTAACATAAACTTTTATGTTCATTCTCAAAGGGATACTAGGATATGAGATTATTCAGTAACGATTAGCTTAGAAACAACACTTTATTTTCTTTGTATTTCTTATTTTTCCAATTTTCACACTCAAACTGATTTTTGGTTTTCTTTGTCCATGGGTTCTTGATAGACAGTGATCAAGTTCTTTGTTAAGGGACTCCTTGATGTGAGGTCACTGGTTCAATTCCCAATAGGATTATATATTGGACATGATGAATATGTAATCCATCCAAGCTTAAAAAAAAAAGGGTTTTCTTTACAACACCAATTAACATTCTAGTCAAATGGATATAAGGTTTAATATTAGCTAGATTTGAAGCATGGATTGTGATTGATGATCATAGAGAATGAATATATGATTTATTTTATTGAAGCTCTAACCCATCAGGCATCTATAGAGGACATCATGAGAAATTTTAGGGGCTAATATTCACAAGAGGGTTAATTTTCTATGATTTTTTGAAAAACAAGATTCGCTAATTCTCATTTTTTATAAAAATGATTCCCCTAAATTTTGTAGTATAAATTATTTTACCTTGAAACTTGCCAACAGTATATCGAGACTATATACAAAACCATTAGAAATTTGAATAATTTTATAAGAATATCAATAAACATTTTATAGTTTGCATACTAAAGACTACTGAGATTGGCCAATGTTTTTAAACTTCTAGATAATTTTCCATCCTTAAAATTTTCCCTAGAGGGGATCATAGTGTTCTCCTCATTAATGTATATATATATCCTATTTGAAAACATCACATTTTCCTTACACAATTAGGCCATCCCAATTTGATCAAATTTATAATAGCTACCAATTGTAAGATTTGTGTTTGATGAAGATGAAAACTTATAAATTATGTTAATGGGTTGCAATGACCGTGATAAAGCTATCTTTTAAACAAAAATATATAAAGCATTTTTATAAATTTGTTATCCTATGAAAATATTTTTTGTTTGTATTTTTTTTTTATATTTTTTATTTTTAATATTATATATTACCGAATGGAAAATAAAAACAAATTCATAAAAAATAATAAATTAAGTGGAAAATAAAGAACTTCATAAATTAATGATAAATTAAAATAAGAAAAATCACATATTATTATATATATTTCTTACCAAACAAATTACTAAGTAATTCTTTTCAAATAGGTAATATAATATCCTTTCATATATAGTGTTGATGTCTTCAAAGTAAATATATAAATACAAGCAAATGTAAATGGAATGAGTTAGAGTACTTTATGAAGTGAGTTGGCTATTTTTATTATCCACCTTTTTTAAAAGAGCTGCTTGATGATGACATCAAACTTAGACACGGTTATTTGCTATAATCAAATATTAACATCATGCCATTAGAATTTTCCCTAAAATCGTTTTCTAATTCTATGAGATATCACAATTTAAGAATTTTCATCTGATGTAACAAAGTGAGAATGTCATGTTATTGCAATTTTGGAGTTGTGTAACTTATCAGTTAAAATATTTAATGTTGCATTAATTTTTTTTTTCATATATATTTGATTGAAACAAGCTTTCTAAACCGATGACATTTTGTAAATAAAATTATTATTATTATTTATATATATATATATATATATATATATATATAATCTTTTTTTCACAATATAATTTTTATATTTTTATGCAATGCATTGAAACAAGCAAATTTTCATAATTGTGATGTATCATCTAAATTTGTTTTAGAATACATGATGCCTTACCCAAACAAATTTTGGTTGCACTACATGTCTTACCAAAATAATGGTTCGAATCTGTAAAAAGAAAAAATGAATAAATAAAAATTTCTTAAAAAGTGATATGATACCATATAACAAAGTTATAATAAGATTAATTTACCAACAAAATTCAAATTTATGTTTTGAAAAGAAGTTACGAGGACCTGACGAAATCATAAAATGTATTAGGATTTTGTCAATGTGAAAAATAAAATTCTCAGCCTTGATATGAATTTTCATTGACTTTCAAGACTCAAAGGCAAAGAAAGAGGAACTAGAATTCCCTTCCTTCTCTTTCTTTTAACAAAAGACATGGGCATGGGTTTTGTCCCTAGCTGGTAGAGATAAGAGGTAAATGCGTTAGTAGGTAATACGTGATGAGGATATATGGAAAAATAATGTGTGAGAACTAACATATAAGCCTTCAATCGAGTCATTATTATACATCTTGATTTATCTTTGTTGGACTTGAATACAGATGGATTATGTAAGTCATCGTAGTGAAACTTTCGAGATTGATGCTTCATTGTGATATTTGGTGTAATTTTGTGTATATAATATAATACTAGTTATTTTATATCATTTTTATTATATACAATATTTGCAACCAATGCCTTTATGTTGGTGCATGGTTAAGAATTTCACTCTATCTTATGTATGTAATTAGATACACTAGATGGTCTTTAGCGTAATTTTTTTGAAGTTTCACATTAATCAACCTTGTAAAGGAATCTTCAAGTGACTTCTTTTTAATCTTGAATGTAATAATAGCTTATGAAAATTATTTTACAATGAAATGATTCTCGTTGAATTTATTAACATATCTATGATAATATAGTTTTAAGCTATTTAGCCTATCATCGTTAAGTATTAGTAGGATACATTTGATAAACCTCTTATATAATAAGGGAAACA
>APFE030603856.1:28406-51038 GCA_000404065.3 Pinus taeda
GAAAGAGAGGTTTATGGATTTTTTAGATGAAGAGGATTTCCTAATAATTACAATTATACAAATAAGGAAAATTACATTATTTTGACTCTGGAATTATTATAAGTATTAAAGAAACTGTAAGACTTAGATATTTCATATTCAAAAGGGATATACCCTTAGAAATCCATTTTGATGCATTTTTTGTTAAATCGTATATTAAATTAACACTCTATTTAGTCAAATGATGTTTGAAAAATTAATGGGAGATAAATTGTTACACCTATTAAAACATTAAAAATCTTTTTATGTTCTTATTAGTAGCTGCATGTATATAAATTAATGAATAGTAAATGGGATAGACTATCCACATCAAGGTTCAAAACACCCTACTTCAATTCAAATGTGTAACTTTAAACTATTTAAAAAAAATGATCTATAGGCTCTATTTCAAAATTATTATTACTATATTAATTATAAAAATAATTAATTTAAAAAATAGAAAAAAATATTCTTAACCATGATGTTTACCCGACTATTAATATGGAAATTCTTACCATATGCCCAAAAAACCACAACTCGCCTCATATGTCACTTGTTCACAAATGGTGTTAATAGTTTGCCTACAATTCCTAGAAAACTTAAGCAATGTGATGCTTGTATCTTAGGAAAGCACATAAAATAATATTTTCATGATTCTCATTGCATAGCACATAAAAATCTTGAACCCATCCATTCTGATTTGTTTATTCCAATGTGTGTTCCTTCTGCAAATGGCAATAAATATATGATGACACTTATCGATGACTACACTAGAATGTGTTGGGTTTATTTATTGGAGAAAAAATATGAAGCAATTGAAGCATTTAATAACTTGCATGCATTTATTCAAAATCATGCACAATCTCATATTCACCGTATGGATACTCACAATGGAAGAGAATGCAATTGAAATCAATTTTAAAACTATAATTGCCAGCATAGTATCAAACATCAAACAATCGTGCCCTGTAATCCCCAACACAACAAAGTACATGAAAAAATGAACAATAAAATATTAAATATGGTATGTTCGATGATGTTTAAAAAAAAAAATTAAACTGATCTTTTGGGCTAGTGTAGCTCTGTGTGTTGTGTATATAAAGAATATGTGTTCATCTAATACTATCAAAAGCAAAACTCCCTATGAAATGTGGTATGGACATATTATTTCTATGAGGCATCTCAATGTTTTTGGTTCCACTTATTATGCCTTGAAACCTATGGAACAGAGAAACAAACTTGATGTAAGGAGTAAAAAATGTATCTTCTTGGGGTACTCGAATACCTCCAAAGCATATTGTCTTCGTGATGAAGTTAATAAGAAGTTTATAATATCTTGAGATGTGATATTTGTTGAATCTTCGAAGACTCACAATGTTGTTGAGCAGCAACTTGATCACTTGGATATATTCAGACATGCAAAGTCTTTTCAAGAGTATTGATAATGATATTCCATATCTTGAAGGGGGGTCCCTATACTCAATCGATGTGTGGAATCCTCTTCTGAAGCACTACCTCCCTTACATGAAGCTCCAACCACTAATGCCACTTTGTGTGATTTGATTCATAGAATTTGGAGGCTAAATCTTGATTCATCCCCATATCATTCAACTGAGCAACCTGGGCAATCTCAAAAAGGTCCTCCAAAATTCCTGACAAAGACACTTGAAAGTGTTAGTCCTGAGGTAGTTGGAAAGATAGGAACAAAAAAATTAACGAGACAGAATGGAGGAGATGTAGATTATCCTAATTCACCTATTTATATGGATGTTTCTTATGATTGTGAACTGAATTTGTCTATGGATTTCAAACCAACTTCCTTCAAAGAAGTCAGTTTTGATGATGACTAGAAAGGAGCAATGCAAAAACGATATGATGCTTTGATAAAGAATGGCACCCAAAATCTAGTTAATCCTCCATTGGGAACCAAACCAATAGGCTACAAGTGGGTCTTCAAAAATGTGCATATAGAGCAAATGGCTCATGAGAGAAGCACAAAATCAGCCTCATGGAAGAAGGTTTTTCACTCAAGGAAGGGGTCGATTATGAGGATATTTTTCCCCCACAACAAAATGTATTACTATTGAGACACCTTTTGCCTTGACAACTCAAAATGGTTGGAAAGGCCATCAAATGGGTGTAAAAAATATTTTCTTGAATGGAGACCTGAAAGAGAATGCTTTTATGTCCAACCAGAAGGATTTTTTTTGAAGGGTGAGCAACACAAAGTATGGAAGCTTGTAAAATCATTTTATGACCTTAAGAAAACATCGTGATCCTAGTATGGGAAATTGACTGAGCATCTTGTGAAAATCAATTTCAAACATTATGTTCTTGATGACAAAACTTTTTTTGTGAAGAAAGATGGAAAAACAATTGTAGATCTTGTGGTATATGTAAATTATCTTTTGATGAAAGGGGAGAATGAGAAATGCATTGCAACCATAAATAAATAACAAAGGAAAGGATTTGAAATGAAATATTTGGGCTATGTTCACTACGATCTTGGTATTGAATTAACCCAGTTTAAAACTTTGTACTCTTCTCTTAGAAGTAACACATTAGAGATCTGTTGAACACATTTTGCATGGATGAGTGGAATTCATTGACTACTCGAACGGAATAGAAATTAAATGTCACATCCACTAAAGCAAAATAATTTGAGTATGCAACAAGGTATATACAACTTGTTGGAAGTCTCAACTACTTGACTACTATCAGACCAAACATTTCATTTGTTGCTGGAATCCTCTCTAGGTTTATAAAAAATCCTAGTGAGGGTCATTAGTATGGTACAAAAATATTTCTAAATTACTTGAAAGGAACTCAATACTTTGTGCTTAGATATACACAAGTGGGTGACTTGATCTTGAATAGATACTTCGATTCATATTTCGATGGAGATAAAGAAAGTCGACAATCTACTTTAGGTTACATTATGAGTCTTAGATCACAAGTTGTCTCTTGGAGGTCACCAAACAATCAGTTCCAACAAATTCTAGAATTGAGGCTACATATTTGGTAGTAGTTGAAGTAACGAAGAAAATTGTGTCTCACGAAAATTCTGGAAGATTTGTAGGAGAAACAAGTGCATTCAACTCCTCCTTTGATTGACAATAGTTCTGCAATAAATTTGGCGAAGAACCCAAAGTTCCATGATCGAGTCAAGCAAACTAATAAAAAATATCATATGATTTGACATCATGTTGAGGCGAATACTATCCATCTACGACACTTTTCCACTGATATATATATTCATGATTTTGAAAATGCAATAAACAAGTTATTTGTGAAGTTACCCTCCTAACATGGTAAAGATGACGTTAATTTGAATTAAGTAAATATTTTGTGTTGAGTATATACATAATTACACATCACCATCATACTAGATTGTAAAATACGTTTCTCAACACAATTAATTTTATATTATATTTTTTTTATTAAACAAAAAATAAAAATAAAAACAAAACAACGATGGAATTATTTCAACTTTGAAATTAATTCGTATTAATAAAATTTGAGTTATTTGAATATAATTATAAAAACAGCACAACTACACTAACTAATAGACATTATAGGTCACAATAACATATTCCATAAACAAAACCGATTGTATGGTTGTGTTTGATAATTTATTATATAATAACATTGTCTTAATTATTTATATGTATTATTTGTCTAATATGTGACTCCTCTCTCTCATCTCAGCACTGGTAAGGTTAGAATGTAATGCATAAAGAGGAAAAGTAATGGAGTATTTCTTGGTTTTAGTATTTCTATTATGAATCTAGAACGACTAATCATTTTTGAAACAATGGGAGTTATTGATTTAATATTAGATATTTCTCATTAGTACCAAATCATTTTACATATTTTTTTGGCTAAAAAAACATATATTTTATTAAATTTGGAAGTAGTTAGTGGATCTAGAATTTAGAACTTTAATTACATTAAGTTTTAAAAAATGAGGAATTAGAAAGTCACTTAGTTCACTAATTTTAAAGTAGATATTCACCATTTTTTTGTTAAAAATTATCATGATAAACTTTATAAAACAAATTTATATAAACTTGCAAAAGCAAATCTTTCACTTCTTAATCATGGATTCCTTAGATTATCTATTTTAATATTTTTATGGTTTATATTAAAAGACAAGTTTGTTAAGGTTATTTTATGAAAATAATGATGTGTATGTTACTATTATTAACTCATTTAATTTTAATATGATATGGTAAATGTCATGTATGTGTTAAGTCACGATTATTACTAAGACAATGTTGGCATGATTTAAAAGTCTATCACCATTGGCACACTAGTAATATGGTTGAAGATTAAAAAACTCTCATAGATCATCCAGTTTATATTCATATTGGAATTAAATTTCAAAATATTTGTGATGCAACCAACCTTCTTGACTGTTTAACTAAACAAAATCATGATGATCTTGAAACACTTATTTTAATGCTTTTTTGGCATAACAATAAAATTGGAAATAACTTTTAGTAATATCTTCTTACCTTCTTATATACCATATTTGGTCTTATTGGATGATAATCATCATTATCACCATCATAATTACATGCTATCATAGGAAGTTTGAAAAATTTTAGAGTTGAGGAGAAAATATTTATTTACGATCAAATTAAATGTTGAATGTGAGTTGTAGCATAATTTATTTTTAATTATTATTTGTACTTTTATTTAAAAGAAAAGTTGATTAAGGCTTACCTAGTGAATAATAGATTAATATGAAAGATATATATTAAGTATGAAGTTATTTAATGACAAATGATCCTAGTAATGTGTCCAATATATACCATTATTTAGAACATTAACTAGATTAAGTTTTTTCAAAATCACGAATTAGAAAGTCGCTTAGTTCAGTAATTTTAAGGTAGATATTCACCATTTTTTGTGTAAAAATTGTCATGATTAAATTTATATAAACTTGCAAAAACAAATATTTCACATCTTAATCTAGATTCCTTACATGATCTATTTTAATATTTTTATGGTTTATATTAAAAGATAAGGTTAGTTTATGAAAATAATGATGTGTATGTTACTATTATTAATCCATTTAATTATAATCTGATATAGTAAATATGATGTATGTGTTAATTTATGATTATTACTAAGAGAGTGTTAGTACAATTTAAAAATCTATCACCTTTGCAACACTAGTAATATGGTTGAGGATTAAAAAACTCTGATAGATCATCCAATTTATACTCATATTGGAATTAAATTTCAAAATATTTGTGACGCTACAAACCCTCTTGATTTTTTAACCAAACAAAATTATGATGATCTTGAAACACTTCTTTCAATGCTTTTTGAGCATAACAATAAAATTCGAAATACCTTTTAGTAATATCTTTTTACCTTCTTATATACCATATTTGGTCTTAGTGGATGATAATCATCATTATCACCATCATCATTACATACTATTGTAGGAAGTTTTCACCATTTTATAGTTGAGGAGAAAATATTTATTTAGGATCAAATTAAATGTTGAATGAGAGTAGTAGCATAATTTATTTTTAGTTATTACTTGTACTTTTATGTTAAAAACGAAATTGGTTGAGGCTTACTTAATGAATAATAGATTAATATGCAAGCTATATATTAAGTATAAAGTTATTTAATAGCAAATGATCATAGTAATGTGTCCGATATATACCAGCATAGATCCATCTTAAGTGTAGATGTAGGGATCAAATTTCTTCACGTGCAAAAAATTTTAGAGTGAAAGATACAATGCATTATTTTTTGTTGTTGAAAGTGTATTTTTGAATGCTAAATAGAGTATATATGTGACCAAATAAAAATTAAAACCTTATTTTTTTTATCATTTTATATATATAGATACATATGAATTTAATATTGACATAAATTAGTTAACATAAATCTTCCAGACAAACTTACACATCCCACCATATTAGGTTGTAAAATGAGCCTCTCATCTCAATTAATAATCATTTTAATGGTCAAAATCATCTATGAATTAGAATAGTAACAAAGTAGTACAACTTGATTATTTTCAAATACAATAGGAAAGAGAGAAATTTGACTAAGATATTTATTACAAATGTTTAGTTTTTATTCATTATTGTTTAAGGATATTATATTGAAAAGAACATATTAACATTCATTTAAAACAAACACCTTACATTATTTCTATTATCATTAACATTTATATTTATGTATTAAATTTGACTCATGAATAATAGATTTTGTAAAATAATCTTACCTATAAAGTTATTTAACAATATATTAATATTATTTTTCTTACTATTATTGACCATTTTAAATTGACACTAACTACTTTACCTATGTTGAGTACAAATTAATTATACTAGTACAATGTTGGCACCTCTTCAAAATTTATAAGAGGAAATATTTTGTAATTCTAATTTTGTTGTTCAATGGTGAAAATAATTTTGTTTAAATTAGAGTAGAACAAAATAGCGGATTTGATTTATATCAGTTATAATAAGGAAAATTAAGGAAAACTCACCTCAAACATTATATGAAGTGTCTAGCATCTATTCATTAAGTGTTTAAATGGTTTATATTAAATAGAATACTAATTAGGTACTCCATTATTGTTTTAATATACCAAGTTTAGAAGATGTTTTTAAGTGCATTATTGAATTTGATTATGCACATTTGATATTGTTATGAAACCATCCCAAGAAAAAGATAGAAAACATAGATCAATGCCTTAGAATTCAGCCTCTTCGAGGGGGAAACCTCCTTTACATTACATAAATGAACAATTTTTTGGATGATTCAAATGACAAAACCTCCTTTCTATATATAGGAGTCTAAGGAGTCACAATATAACCTAGCCGAGCTAACAATAATAATATGAACCCACAAAAATAACAATAGAGGGATTCTATGGGGCACAGTAATAACAATATAGGGACAATAGGGGCATAAAAATATTAATAAGGGGTACAACTACAATAGTAATGCGGTAATCACTAGTATTTAGTGACCCAACATGCCCCTCTCCGTCAAAAAGTGTTGTCCTCAATGCTTGAGTAGTTCTGGATGCTTTTGTATAAAATTCTCATCCTCCCATGTGGAATATTCAACGGATAAGTTCTTCCACTTGATAATATACTCTGAAATTGATTGATTTCATAGCTATCGAATTCTTGTTTCTGTGACTGTTTCTGGTTCCAATATACTTTTTCCTTCCTTGTCAAGTTTTGGCAATATTGTTTGAACTGGGAGCTTGTCTCCTATAACCTTCTTTAATCATGAAACATGGGAAACTCTGTGCAATCGAGAAGCTCCAGGAAGCTCCAATTTGTATGCCATAGTACCAATATTTTGTAGCACCTTGTACGGACCATAATACTTTGGTGATAACTTATTATCCTTCTTAGCTTGCTTGAGGGGCATTTGCTTATATGGTTGTAGCTGTAGGAGTACCCAATCACCTACATCAAAACTTCTTTCACTGCGACGTTGATATGCCTATTGTTTCATTCTATTATGGACCAACACGAGGTTATCCTTTAAGAGCTGGAGGACTTGTTATTTATGTTCGATGTGATGTTCCACTACTTGAACCTTAGAACTTTCTCTTAAATATGATGTGATGGATGGTGCCTGATATCCATAAAGTACCATAAATGGGGTAATTTTTGTTGTTGTATGGAAGGAAGTGTTATACCACCATTCAGCCAGTGGCAACCATTTGACACATTGTGTCTACTTATCATATACAAAGCAATGAAGATATCCTTCCAAACATTTGTTTACTATCTTAGTTTGCCCATCATATTGAGGATGATAAGATGAGCTATGAGCTAACTAAGTACCAAGACAAGAAAATAATTTTGTCCAAAAATTTCCAGTGAAAATGGGATCTCTGTCACTTACAATAATCTTTGGGTTTCCATGTAGCTTTTGAATTGTTTCCATAAATGCACTAGAAAGTGTACTAGCTTTAAATGGATGTGATAATGCACAAAAGTGTGCATACTTGGTAAGTCTGTCAACTACCACCATGATGACACTCTTTCCCTCAGACTTGGGTAAACCTGTGATAAAATCCATTGAAACCTCCTCCCAACGTTGGCTTGGAATGGATAAAGGTTGTAATAGACCCGGTGTCTTAATTGTTTCAACTTTATTTTGTTGGCAAACCAAACATTCTGCCACAAACTTTTAAATATCTAATTTAAGGCCATCCCAACAAAATTCCTTCTTAACCTTGTGGTATGTTTTCAAAAATACTGAGTGCCCTCCTAAGGGAGAAGTGTGCAATTCCATAAGAATCTTTTGTTTTAGCTAGGAATTCTTACGGAGGTATAAGCGATCTTTGTACCATAACGAATCATTTTGCTAGCTAAATGTATCAGATGTACTAGCATCTTGTTGTAACTTTCAAATAAGTGCCCACACTTCTTCGTCATTCTTCCATTCCTCCCTTGCTTCATTTATCCAATCTGGTTGGATAATAGAAATGGTGCACAACAATGCTTCCACATACTCATACTTTCTTGAGAGTGGATTGGCCACCACATTTTTCTCCCTTTTATTGTAGATGATTTCAAAGTCATAACCCAACATCTTTGTGACCCATGTTTGTTGCTCTTCAGAGGATAATCTTTGTTCTAAAAAGTATTTAAGGCTATCATGATCTGTTTTTACCTTGAAGTTTCTTCCCATTAGATAGGGTCACCATTTCTTAAGTGCATGGAGTATTGCCAACATTTCCTTCTCATAAATAGCTTTGTGTAAAAACTTTCCCTTGATTGGATGACTTTCAAAAGCAATGGGCCTTTCATCTTGCATTAAAACAACACCAATTACATTTCCTGAAGCATCACATTCCACAATAAAGGTTTTTGTGAAGTCCGGTGTAGCTAAGACTGGTGCTTGGCACATTGCCTCTTTCAGATGTTCGAAGGCATTTGCTGCTTCTGGAGTCCATGAAAATGCATCTTTCTTGAATAATGTTGTTAGAGGTGTTTTCTATTCTCCCATAATTCTTAACAAACTTTCAATAATACCCTGTCAACCCAAGAAATCCTTGCAAATGCCTTATGGATGTGGGCATTTTTTATTCCTTAATGGCTTTAATTTTGATAGGGTCTACCTTAACTCCTTCATGAGATACAATATGACCCAGATATTACACCTCTTGCACTCCAAAGAAGCATTTGGATATTTTTGCATATAATTGTTTCTCCTCCAATCGTTGTAGCACCATGTCAACATGTTCAACATGATCCTTCCAACACTTGTTGTTGATTAGTATATCATCAAAAAATACTAAAACAAATTTTCTAAGGAATGGTTTAAAAATGGAATTCATCAGACCTTGAAATGTTGAAGGTGCATTGGTAAGGCCAAAAGGCATGAAAAAAATTCATAATGACCCTCATGAGTTCTAAATGTTGTTTTAGGATTGTCTTCAGTCTTCATTCTGATTTGATGATATCCTGAACGAAGATCCAACTTGGTGAAGTAAATTGATCCACGCAATTCCTCCAGTAATTCATCAATGACAAGAATGGGAAACTTATCTTTAATAGTGAGCTTGTTGAGGCCCCTATAATATGGACACATGCACCATGATCCATCCTTCTTGTGCACCAATACTACTGGAGTAGAGAAAGAACTTTGAATCAGTTGAATTATACCAGCCTCTAGCATTTCTACAACCATGCGCTCAATTTCATTCTTTTGGGCATAGGAATATTTGTATGGCCTGATGTTTGGAGGAACACTTCATGGAATCAGATGAATAGCATGATCATGATCACAAATAGATGGGACACCTTTGGGAGTCTCGAATACCTAGAATGATTGTCCAAGACTTTTTAGAGATCTGGAGAAATAGATGATTCCAATGTGGAAACATCTAGCGAACATAATTGTGCAATTACACCTCTTTGTTGTTTCTTAGAAACTTTGTCATACTGTTAGAGCTAATTATCTTCCCCAGTTTCCCAACAATACCCCTTAATTCAACTCCCTTCCCTTCCACAAAATAATTCATGAAAAGTTCTTGAAAATTAAAAGCTATTGTAGCCATTGGACTCCTAGTACAACATCAGCACCTCCCATTGCGATAGAAAGCATTAGGCTAGTCAATACATATTCTCCCATGGATAGCTTGATATTATGGCACTTTCCAGAGCAATTTATTGTTCCTCCATTTGCAAGCATCACTTGACACTCTGGTGTTGGATATAAGAAGCAATTCAATTCTTTTGCTACCTTACAATGAATAAAATTATGGGTACTTCCTGAATCAACCAACACTATTACCTTTTTCTTCTTGATATGTCCTTCTATCTTAATTGTTTGAGGAGTTGTAATTCCTGCCAATTCATTACAAGATATGGTCAGATTCATTTCTTCTTTATCTAGGCTTTGTTCCTGGAGTATATCCTCTTCTTTTGACCTTTCTTTCTCCTTTTCTTATTCCTCTTCACAATCTATGTAGAATAATTTCTTCTTAGCACACTTATGACCTTTAGTGTATTTTTTATCACAACTGTAACAAAGCCCTTTTGCTCTTTTTTCTTCCAATTTTCGTGGTGTCAACCTTATAGGTTTTGGAAGACTGGGAGCAACAACACTTCCATTTTTATAGTTGTAAGTGGTATGCTTCCTGGTTGCCATAATTTTTCTTTCCATTTTTCTTGCTAACCTGAATGCCTTCTCTAATGAATCAAGTTCCCAAAGGCGAACATCATGTTGGATATTACCCTTTAAAGTCCCTATGAACACATCAATCCTATGCTCCTCTGGAATATTTTTTACCCTTATGTTCAATTTTTGGAACTCCTCAATGTGCTCCATTATTGAACCCTTTTGTTTGAGACCTGTCAATTGGCCAAAAAAACATGTTTCTTTTTGTATCCTCATAATGTGTTGCCAATTCTTCTGTAAAAATTGCCCAAGTGATAATTTGTTTATGACAGTAAAGATGTTGATACCATACAAACTGATTTGTTTCCAAATATAAAGTTTCAATACATACCTTTTGTGAGTTTTGCACATTATTGAGATTGAAAAATTGCTCCATCTGTAATATCCATGTTGCGGGATCCTTGCCATCAAACATCCGCATATCGATTTTTGAAATATGGTGGGTCTTTGATCCCATATTAGAGTCTATGAAATCATTATTAACATTTCTTTTGTTCACATCATGAGTTTCCTTTACTACCTTTTCACCATTAGTAAGTATTTCTTGTAGAAAATTTGTCAAATCTGTCTTCAAATCTGCCATGTCTCTCTTCAAATCTGCCATGTCTGTCTTCAAATCTGTCTTCAAATCTATCTTCAAATCGTCCATCTTAGCTTCCATGCTCTTTATCTTAGATTCCACGCCATTTATCTTAGCTTCTATTAGCTTTTGTACAACTGACACTTGTTGCACTTGGTCTTGTAATTTTGATATATCATGTAGCATTTCTTCCTCTTCTTCATGAGTCATGCTACAGCTTTCAGATTGCTTACTAGGTGTTTACATTTTCTTTCCTCGGGGCATTAGTTACAAATAATAATGCTCTACTATGCCCTTTGAATTCATTCAAAATAATTTTTCAAGCCAAGCTTAAGCAAAAATTTAAAAAGATATACAAACTGTTTTCACTTTGTAGGAGCTCGATATTGTCTCTGATGTGTCTTTGTACATTCGGATCATGCAATTTTGAAATTGCGCCCTGCAGTAGCCCTCTGTGTCCTTTCTCCAATGCCACTAGTCTGATCCAAATTAGATTCTCCAAGGAAGAGTTATGCAAAATCTTCCACAGTGACCTGATTATAGACTAGTTCAATAGAGTGAACTTGTACGACATGCCATGAGCCATTGCTTTGACCTTTGGCTCTAAAAAACATATAAAAGAAACTAAAGTTCATCCTCTTTCTGTACCTTCTTATCAAATTTCAATATGACGCTCAGAGAGAAAGTTATGACGATTTTCCCCAGGTCACCTGTTTGGAATGTAATTCAGGAGTCTGCAAAAAGACCAACTTCCGCAGATCATATCTCCACAAATATAGCGCGAAAAGCTCTAAAATTTGGACCCGAGGTTCAATACAATTTCTTCTCACATGGGTTTTTTTCTTAGCTTCTGAAACATCATAGAAAAATGTTACAACGAAAATTCCACGATGACCTATTTGGAGCAGTGAAACCCTAGAATCAAAAGCCCTGATACCAAATGTTATGAAACCAACTCAATGAAAGGATAGAAAAGATAGATCAACGGCTTAGAATTCAGCCTCTTAGAAGGGGAAACCTCCTTTACATTACATAAATGAAATATAAAGCCACAAAAATAACAATAGATGGATTCTATGGGGCACAGTAATAACAATATGGGGAGAATAGGAGCACAACAATATTAATAAAGGGTACAACTACAATAGTAATGGGGTAATCACTAGTATTATAGGGACCCAACAGATATGGTGAGAATTCATGTTCATCAAATAAAGCATAGAAAACTTAAATATTTTATGGCATTGTCAGGTAATTTGTATAACACATGATTACACTGAAATATTAAATAATATAAAACTCCTCCAAAAAGAATATGAAGAAAATATTTGATATACAAAAAACATGGAAAAGTGTGTTTGAATGTATATTAATAGATGCTTAAAAAAAATTACATTCATGAATCATATAAACCTACTCGTAAGATATTCGCTTGAGCAGATCAAGAATGGCTTCTACACCATATTTATTTATCTTGGCCTTCTTGCAATGTTATTTCTTTGGTGTCCATTCCCACACTATGGTATTAATTATAAAAGAGCAAAGTTATGTGTCATTAGGATTTGGTATCCAATATTTCTCTAAAAAATTTCCATTGTATTTCCCTGGCATAGGCTTCCACCAGTCAACCTTTACATGAAAATTCTCACTTTCATTATCCCTAAGCATATCTAAGATGGATTTTGCCATCCAAATCATCTCTCATGCATCCTAATTTCCTGATCTAACTAGCAACACCTTTCCTTTCTCAACATCAATCATCAAATTGAATGTTGGCTTTTTCTTGTTGCATTTTGGTCCAACATATACTGGTTAATCTATTGGATTATCAAAATCTCCATCCATAATACTTGAGATTAATTAGATTGTATTATGATCAACATCAACAATGTGCCTTGTCTTGGACCAGAAATCCACAGAAGATGAATCACTTCCATCTATTATTCTATGATAATTATAGATTCCATTTAATGTATCAAGAACTTTTTCCCAATACACTACTTTTTTTTTGCATTCCTCTGTAACAATTGGTGAATCCTCATTCCCAATAGTGTCTTTCCACATTTTTATGTATGATGTTATCCCTTCCTTTAGTTCTTTTAAATAGACATCATTCTAATTGGAAGCTAAGAAAGATGGCTTCCCTATGGGAATTATAGGTGAACCTTCGTCATCTATATTCCATAACTCAACTCATTCTGACCACTCAATATCTCTAATTGATTCTTTGTACCTTAGCACTGGAACATCATTGAGTACATGAAATTGGAAGTGTTGGACATTAACATGTCCAACTAGTGTACTTTTTTCCTCCTTGGTGTATCCATTAAGGAAAATTTTGAAGTCATAGACCTTTTCAATAAGTGTAGGTTGAAACACTCGATTTTCTTAAACTATGTGATATGTATCCATCATTTCAGCTAAATAATAAATATCTTTACTTTTTAGGTTGGAAGACATTGTTCTATAGGTTCCATCTATGTCTTCATGGGCATGCCCCACACGCAAGAACCCAACCTCAATGGTGATGAAGACACCAAGTGCAGTTAAAAATGATAGAAACTTGAAAATATAGTGATTCTTATTATCCATTGCTAGATTGTCCAACTGTAACAACAAATGTGCAGGAAGAGGTTTAAAATCATCATCGAATTTTTGAACTTCCATGAGATATAATATCATCCTTGTACCCTTGACATTCTGAGTAAATAGAGGTGTCAAGCAATGCATTTGTAAGTGGGTTTATTCAAATTCCACTTTCATAAAGTAGATCACCATACATATCAATTTATGGGTGTCCAAGGTCCCTTAAGAACATTGCAAGGGATGTAATAGTAACTTATGATCCCATATGGATAAATGGTAGGGAGAAATGACCAAAACCTCCTACCTTATGCCCATGTGTAAGCATACCTATCAATGGAAAAACTAAATTTGTTCCTACAATAGATTTTAATTTGACATGTAGCCTTGGGATTGAAGTGTTTGTTTTGTCCATTTTATCATGGATAATGCTCAAATACACCATTGGAAACCACTCTGACATAATTCTATGGGCATAGTAGAAATATCTTCCACACATAACAATCTTGTTATGTTTCATTAGCGTACCTTGCACCTTTTCTTACAACTCTTTTGTTGTTGTTGACTTCATTTGTGATTTCAACACAATACATTCACTACATTTACTGAAGTTGGTGTTCTTTGAAAATTCCACATCTAGAAACTTAGTATTCCAAATCTTGCTCATTGTTGACTGTGATATTGATGGGTAATTAAGCTTTTGAAGAGCCTCATTGATCTCTTTTAACAAATAATTTTGTGTGTAAGTCAAAGGAGGCAATCTTAAAGGAGAATATGTTCCATCTTCTTCAACTTGATGTGTTTTATTTGGTGAAAAATCTAAATTATCCATTACAATTTTGTGTAATATTTCTATGGTTGCCACTGCGTGAGCTCGTACTTTGCATGTGTTGGTGTTACCATGAATATCTTTGATCTATCCATGCTGGAAATAATGTTGTTAGTTACAGAATGTGCTTTGAGGAATTTTATGTATCTTATACCATGCTTTATTACAAAGAATATTCTCATTAAATCTCAAGCCCTTTACATTTCTAGTGGTAGGCCATGTCCATGGCCCTTTCACATGACTATGTTTGACATGAGTGAATTCAAGACAAATTCTATAATACAAATTTTATTTATTTGTCTCATATCCCTTATAGCACCAGAAATGGGCTTCCTATCCACATGTTGAAGACAATATTTTCTACAACATTCATCTACTGCCAAAAGTCGAATTTCTTTCTCTTCATCTATTTTTGTTTAAGATTTTACAATTTTTTCGTAGCCATAACTCGTTTAATCCTTTTATATGGCCTTGTTACATGCATATCAACTGATTTTCTATCTTTTTCCTTACAAAGGTACCCATCCCATTTGCTTAAGGGATTTGCGTCCTCTATAACATCCCATATTGCCATTTCCTTGGGTGGCTCCCTGAACTTTTCCGTGACCCTTAATATCACACCTTTCTTGTCCACCAACTTATTTATTGGTCATATAATTAAAGAGTGCATAGAATTATCCAATATTTTGCATATCTCATAATTTCCTTCTATCTTTTCCAGAAAAACACCAAATTCCATTTCACCTAGTGTTTCACCCTCAATAATGTCATCCTTGCAGACATTAACTAGCGTTCCTTTGGCAATGCACATGCTTGTTCCCATGCATTCATGTGTAAGAGAAACACTTTTACATATGAATCTAACCCTATCTTGGGGAATATTTATGGCATGCTCATAACAGTGAGGCTCCAAATCTGATTTTGGCTAAATCTCATAGGATTCCAATGCACCCCCAAGTGTATGCTCAAATCCTGTTGGATGTGGTAGAGGAGCATTATGTTTTAACACCATCTCAATTTTCACCACTATGCATCCTTCTTTACCATCTGTCCATTCACTTTATTCCCAAGCTCTGTATTGAATATGGAGCCGTTGCCTAGCTTCACTCCATGTTACAAAAGATCTACCTTGTCTCCAATAGAAAATGTAGAAGAAACGTTTGCACCTATAAATAAATGTAAATAAGGTTAGTAGTTACTCAAGAAAGACATGTATTATACTATCAATAATTTATAACGCATGCTTCAATATTTTGATATACCTATGTTGTGTCTCAAATTCATGATCTTCCATGGATGTATGTCCCCTTCATTAACATCCTCATTAATCAAATGTGGTTGAGTGACATCAATTATCAAAATTGGAACATAACCAGCATTAACCCTTTCTCCAACATAATAAGTTCCAAATTTTGCAGTTTTGACCCTTCGAAGCCTAATGACTTGATCATTAATAAGGAAATCAACATAGTTCCCTTTTGCAGAAATTATATTTTCCATTGTAGCTTGTATCAATTCTATAACAAGAATTAAATCGTAACTTCTAATTAAAAGGTTGAATTGTGTAAAGTGTGACTTTATATTTTCAGAAGAAACACAACTTATGAAAAAGTAATATAGATGCAAAAATTAAAATAGTATGGTAGTTATATTGTATGTAATGAAACATTGTTTCCTCAAATAAAAACTAACAATCCATATCATTCCTTCTAGAACAAACATAAGCATATTTCTAGAAGCAACATTACATGGTAAAATAAATCTAGCACATGCTATATTTCCTTCTAGCACATGCTATATTTCCTTCTAGCACAAACACAAGAACATTGTGAATAACAATATTCTAAGGTGAAGGAAATCCACCACATGATAAATTTCCTTCTAATGTAAATAGAAGCATATTGATCACGAAAACATTTAAAGTAAGAGAAATCTTACACATTCTAGAGTTTATTCTAGCACAAACATGATCACATTGCAAAAAACAACATTGCAGGGTGGAATATATCTAGCATATGCTTAATGTACTTCTATCACAAACAAAAGCACATTGCCAACAATAACATTGTAGGGCAAACAAAATCCAATAAAATCCAACAACTTCTATCACAAAAACAATCACATCTCCAATAACAGTGTCATGAGGTAAACTAAATTTAATGCATGCTAGCTTTACATGTAGTTTAAATACAAGCATACTACCAAAAACAACATTTCATGGTAGAAGAAATCTAGTGAAGGCTATATTTCCTTCTAGCAAAAACAAAAGCACATTACCAAGGTGAAGGAAATCTAACATGTGTTATATTTCCTTCTATAATAAATAACCAAATTGAAAACAACAATATTCCATAGCAAAAGAAATCTAGCACAACTTCTAGCCCAAACACAAGCACAACATTTCCAATAATATTGCCAAGGTGAAGGAAATCTTACACTTGCTAGATTTCCTTTTATCATAAAAAGCCAAATTGACAACAACAATATTGTAAAGAAAAATAAATCTAACATAGTTTCTAGCCTAAACACAAGCACATTTCCAATAAAAATATTGCAAGGTGAAAGAAATTTAATGCATCTTATCTTTACATGTGACACAAATACAACCATACTAACAACAACAACATTTCATGCCAAAAGAAATATATTCCGTGTTATGTTTCTTTTTAGTAAAAATAAACAAAGTGTAATGGTGTTTCTCTGTTGTGAAGACCCATATGAAAAGTGGCGTAATGCTAATATTACCAATGAAGCTACTTCCAAGATACCCACTCACCTTTCCCTTTATTCTACAAAAAACTCCGAGGTGTGAAATCCTTTTTTTCCAAGTGTTTTCTTGTAAAAGCGGAAGCTATTGAATAATTTTTCCTACTAGAATAAATTGATTTGGCGAAAAGAAGGTGGAAAACATTAAACCTCATCTCCTTACCAAGAAAGTAAGGCTAACTAGGCCTGATTGATATCCATGCCCAATCAACTATATTAGTGGTAAAGTTTGTTGTTTGCATTATGATTAGTAATGTATCTTGAAAGACACATATACTATAATCTTCATAATGTTAATAATTACACATCCACACCATCTCTTGTTCTTCCAACTTCTATGACATAATCAGTGTAGTTGAAGCCATCGATATTTCTGGATCCAATGTTCTTAGAAGAATGTGGCAGGCTTAAAAGTTAGTGTCCAAGCAACTACTTGCCTTTATCACAAGATGAACAACTAGTTTTCCTAGTCTAGATTACTCTCAATATCTCCTTACATCCCACAAATAAAAGAAGGCATTGTAAAGACACACTCTCTCTATTTCTAAAGGAAAAAAAATATGTTTAATGACAAAAGGTAATTTTTGTTATTTTTGGAACAGTTTCCTTGAGAACATTTCCAGACAAATCATAATACATTAAGAGTTTATATACTCTCAAAATATTCCAAGATCGTGTAATCACAATTGAGCCTCAACAACTATATAGTTATGAGGTAGTGTAACCTATATTCATGTAATTAGTTTTCCTTTATATGATTATGTAATAAACAACTATACAGACAAATATGCATTCTATTGACAAGAATCTATATACCCCTATCACGGTCTTACAAGGAAAGGAATATTTGTAGTAGGAAGATACATCTAAACAGGTTAATTCTTGTTGGCTCAACCAACAGAGGTCATTGTCCAATCTACAGGTACCAAGAAATGGTCCCACAAAACAGTGTCCAGGTTTTGCTCACATCTTATTAAAAAATGTTCCATTTCTCCCCGTGTAAGTTGACCATACCATTGTAAAGTTTAATTCTTCAAAAGTTTAGGGCCTCCTTGGTAAAACCATGCATGTCATATTCAGTGAATATGGCATACTTTGAGGTAGTTTCAGTAATAAATCTTGTGTATCAATAGAGTTTTGCCATTTTCTGGCTAAGTTAAGGCACCAACACCACAACTATTTTGAATTACCTAGTCAACTCTCAAAAGAGAGCCTCTTTCATCTCATCACTATATCAATCCATGAAATGGTGGAGAGACTAACAACCTTCTCTTTTAATCACTCAAGCTAGACCAAATTTACAAGCTATATTCCTACCTAAACAAACATTTTCCATTTACACCTTATTTTAGGAGATTAACCCACTGGCTTTGTTCTGTGGTGACTTTCCAAACCTAATATCTCCTCCATAAGCTTACTCTTGTATTGAATCCAAAACCATTTAAATATGATTAATTGGTAGCACATCCAATTTGGAAGGAAGGGTCATAGTTTCATGTTTGGACCATTCAGTCATGTTTATAGCTTAAATGGCAGTTTCATACTTCGAGTTAAATTATCTTTGACATATATGATATAACTGGCATAGTCCATTTTTATGTAACTATTAGAGCAATCCATGACATGTGCATGCAAGGTCTAAACTCAATGCTTAACTTGGCTTCCATAGTAATGTTCCTCATTTGAATGGACTTCCCAAAAGATTGCATTGTATTTATATAATGCTTCATGCATCTCTAGTAAAAACTAAAGGCTAGATGCCAAATGTGTTTGTCAAATGTTGCTTATAAATGCATAGATAAGATTCGTGTATTTCATATATTCTCATGCATCTCTATTAAAAACCAAAGGTGTTTGTCAGATCTTGCTTATGAATTCATAGATAAGATTGGTGTATTTCATATATTCTCATTAAAATACTGAATGTTGGATATAACTCTTCAATGGTCCATGGATTGAGTTTTAACTCATTGAGCTATCTGTTACAATGGGCTAGTAGCTTGAGAACGCAGGAATCAGATGAACTTGCAGCTAATTTTATCTCTCTACAGGTAGCACTAATGTATTCTAGCTATGTAAGTGTCATTTCATGAGGTTGTAACTTTTCACATATTACAAAAATACGTGAATATATGGAAAGATCTTTTGTGTGCCTGGTGATAGAGGGTGTAAAAATCCATTAGCATCAGAAGACACAAGGTATAGTATACAATGAAGATGACTAGTTTTTCTATCTTACTGGTGCATAGACCGAGTTGTTGCCATAGGAGTTCAACAACTAAATTTAAACTCGTGATTATAATAACACTTTCATCATGATATCTATATGTTGGTACCTAATCATCCTTTCCCTCCTTGAGTGAGGAAGAAAGATAGCACAAGTCCTGAAGTACCCTGAGAAATGTAGCAATAGAAATTTGACTTGAAAGAAGCATGGCTTCTGCCTCAGTAACCTTTCTCAACCTTTCTCAACCTTTTTAAATAGCATTTGGCAATTTGGTAATGAAAATATGGAAACAAGGAGGTGCCAGTTTCACTAAATTAATCAATACATCTACATCATGAGAATATACAAGGTCTGAAAAACCTTCACATGCCAACAAGGATTATAACAATCTAAACTTTGTTCAAGGAACACTGAGCAACATTGTTGATAAAATGCCATTTCTCACCTAAGCAGAAGCACAAAATCAAATCATCACTGTGGTGTATGCATGTTCTAAAGAATCCAAAAATGCACATAAATATGCACCATAAATAGATTTCCTAATGCCTTTCATTCATCCAATGAAGGTGGGTTGGCCCTCAGAGTTGTTTTGAGATTAAATGAAGAGAAGGCAGGTACTTTGCCTCTAAATTTAGCATCATTCAACCTATTTGGAAAGGAGAAATATTGAAGAGGTATACAAATGAGTTTGGCTATTGGGTTTTGATGCTTATAAAGATCATGTGATATGTGTTCTCCAAATCATAAGTAGAAGAAGGAATGTCTGGGGGATTAATTTTAATAAATTCACAAGGTATTATTTCTATCAATTAGAAATCACATCTTAGCTGCTTGAGAATAAATAATAGCACAGTCAGCTCGATAAGCAGGTCTAATTTATAGAACCTCACCCAAAATCTCACTTAAATCTCACACAAGGTACAGTAGACAATGAAGATGACCAAGTTTTCTATCATACTGATGCAGAGACCCAATTGTTGCCACAGAAGTTCAACAACTAAATTTAGACTTGTGATTATAATAAAACTTTCATCATGATATCTATAAGTTGGTACCTAATCATCATTTCCCTTGTTAAATGAGGAATGAAGAGAGCACAAGTCTTGAAGTATGTTAAGAAATGTAGCACTAGAAATTTTACTTGAGAGAAGCATGGCTTCTGCCTCAGCAAAAACACAGGAGTTCACTCACTGCAACCTTGCTCAACCTTTTCTTTATAGAATTTGGAATTTTGGTAATGAAAATATGTAAATAGGGAGATGCCAGTTTCACTAGCTTAATCAATAAATTTACATCATGAGAATATACAAGTTCTGGCAATCCTCCACATGCCAATAAGGATTATAACAATCTAAACTCGGTTTAAGGAACATTGAGCAACATTGTTCATAAAATGTCATTTCTCACCTCAGCACAAGCACAAAACTTAATCATCATTGTGGTGTACACTTGTTCTGAAGAAGCCACAAATGCACATAAAGAGAACCCTAAATAGATGTGCTAATACCTTTTATTCATCCAATGAAGGTTGCTTGGACCTCAGAGTGTTTCTGAGATTGGATGAAGAGAAGGATGGTACTTTGCCTCTCAATTCAGGATTGTTTAGCCTATTTGGAAAGGACAAATATTCAAGAGGTACAGGAATGAGTTTTTCTATTGGGTTTTGATGTTTAGAATGATCTGGTGATATGTGTTTTAAAAAAAATAAGTAGAATAAGGCCTATCTGGGAGATTGATTTTAATAAATTCACAAGGTATTATTTCTATCCATTAGGAATCACATTCTCAAGTGCTTGAGAATGAATAATAGCACAGTCAGATGGATAATCACGTCTAATGTATAGATCGTCACCCACTATCTCACTCAAATCTCACACAAGCTATAGTAGACAATGAAGATGGCGAGTCATTCTAGCTTACTAATGCAGAGACCTAGTTGTTGCCATAGTAGTTCAACAACTAAATTTGGACTTGTGATTATAATAACACTTTCATCATGATATCTATAAGTTGGTACCTAATAATCATTTCCCTCATTAAGTGAGGAAAAAAGAGAGCATAAGTCCTGAAGTACCTTGAGAAATGTTGCACTAGAAGTTTGACTTAAAAGAAGCATGGCTTCTACCTCAACAAAAATACTTGAGTTCATTCACTACAACCTTGCTCAAACTTTTTTTATAGCATTTGGCAATTTGGTAATGAAAATATGTCAATAGGAAGGTGCCAGTTTCACTAACTTAATCAATACATCTACATCATTAGAATATACAAGGTATGACAAACCTTCACATGCCAACACGGATTATAACAATCTAAACTCTATTAAAGGAACACTGAGCAACGTCGTTCATAAAATTCCATTTCTCACATTGGCACAAGCACAAAACCAAATCATCACTGTGGTGTATGCTTGTGCTGAAGAAGCCACAAATGCACATAAATATGCACCCTAAATAGATGTGCTAATAGAGTAAAAGCATGTTAATGTGTATCACTTTTTCCCTTTTTGTGGCCAAGAAGTTTTATAAAAATAAATGGAGTTGGAATGTTTACTCTTAAATTTACAAAAGCATCAAGAATTAGGTGGTGGTAAAAGAAGACAAAACATGTCAATTTAAATTCAATTTCATGTCATATTTTTTCTAAAATTTAATATATATATTTTTATCTAATTTATTCATTTTCTTTAAAAGATATTCATTAATATTTTACATAAATTTTTAAATAGTGACAAAACTGTGACCCCCCATTTCTCTATTGATTTATGTTTTTTAATTCCAATTTCTTTAATAGATGTGTTGTAAACATTCTAAAGATTGCTAAACAAATTTAAAAATAAAAAGTAAGCATATTTTTTAATTATTCTTAAAATACTAGTAAAAATGATCATATTTTCGTATATATAAAACTGCGACCCAAGAAAGTACCCTTTCAAGT